>JAINUW010000094.1:0-84848 GCA_020205615.1 Panax quinquefolius | reverse complement strand
TATGTGGTTATAAGTGAAGGAATTAATGATGAGGTGTTTTATCGTTATTTATTTAAATGGAGAACAAAATATGGGATTTTCGGAAAAATTAGTTTATTACTTGATTTTGTAAAATCCATAACTCTTTAATGTATAATGAGTTAAGAGATGAGCCATATATCAAAAGAAAGCCCTAGAAGTAAGCTAATCAGTAGAAATTTGAATCACCCAAAAATTCTTTGTAGATATTTCGTGGTGAAATTTTAATGAAACTGGTCCGGAAGGACTAATAGTCCGAAAAATCGGTGTTCTTGACTATATTGCGTGAGTTATAAATTTTGATCCGATCGTTGGATCGTTGTAATTTTGGATATGTTATACATATAAAGTTGAGTATATGTCCACAAATTTTGAACCGATTAAAAATGAGCGTATGATTTGTTATGAATTTTAAGAGGTAACTGATTCAAATTAGGTTTTGGTGGAAAATTCTAGAATTGAGTGGGCCCCACTCTTGGTTGTTGGGGAAGATGGCTGATTTTTGGTGGGTGGAATAGTAGCAGGTAAAGCCATCAGGTAGCAGGTCAAGTCTGCTTCGGCGGGCTAACATTTTCCTATAAATAGAGGGCTAAGTTAGAATTGAAAATCACACCAGAAACATAAGTTTTCTCTCTTTTTCTCTCTAGATTATTGAGTGTATTTTGTGAGTATTTAGATACTTGGTGAGTTGATATTCATCAGTGCAAGTTTCCTTCACGTATACATCCGATATCCAAATCTTTGCTCTTTTTGAGGTAAGGATAGTAAGGGATGTTATTTTCTTCGAGATGATATTATTTCTTCAATATCATTATCTTTGAAATGTTGATCTGAAGTTTTTATCAAATTTGGAACTTTTTCATGTCGAGTTACTTATTCATGAGTTACTATTCATGGGTTACTATTCACGAGTTCTTATTCACGAGTTCTTATTCATGAGTTACTATATTACTGAGTTACTATTCACGAGTACTATTCATGAAGCGTGAAGATGTTTTTTGTGGAATTTCTATCTTTTGGTGTGAGTTACTATTCACGATACTTATGACTATTCACGTGATCTGCCTATTCACGAATATTTACACTATTCACCTAAAATGAAAATTTTCTTTTTTCGTCTAAAAATATCTATTCGGATACTAGCTTTGATTGTATCCATGTTTTTGATCATTCTTGAATTTTACACCACTAGGATTATTTTGAGGTATTTTTGGATGTATAGATTAGGAGTTATGGATTTTATGAGAAAAGACTATTTTAAAAGTAATCTTATAACTCCTTAAGGTTAACTCCAAAATTGATGAATTTTTATTGAGAGTACATCTATATAATATCGATGTACTCGCATGAATTTCGGAATTTTTGGATAAAAAAGTACAATTTATGATAAATGTTTAAATATTCTAATTGGTTTTTGGCCATATGAAAAATAGTAAATGAATTTTTAAAATTTAGAGAAAATATATTTCAATATGGGACTATTTTATGCTAAATCCTGTAGAAAAGAAATATTTTGGAACCGATTTGGTATTTTTCATGAAAATGTTCTAGTTATGAGTAAATGAATTAAATATGTTATGTGAAGTAAGAAAATTAGAAAATATGATTTTATGGTTTGAGAATCATATATGAAGTATATCTGATTTTTTTTGATGAGGTTTTGGTTATTGGTGATGAAATTTTATGAGTTTGGCATTTTATGATGATTAAATGCATTAATTAGTAAAAGTGTAAACAATTTAATTAAATTGTTTATAAGTTTAAGAAATGATTAAAATATTATTATAATATTAATAATATTAGATTATGAGATTTCTAAGTGATTTATAACATTTGGATTAAGGTGTTATAAATATGGATATGACTTGTTGATGAATATCTTTAGCACAGAAGTGCAAGCAGATGAATTATCGATGAATATCTTTGACATAATGCAAAGATGACTTGTTGATGAATATCTTTGCTTTGTAGTGCAAAGATGAATTATTGATGAATATCTTTGGCTTGTAATGCAAAGATGACTTGTTGATGAATATCTTTGCTTTTGTGAGCGAAGATGAATTATTGATGAATATCTTTGGCTCGTAATGCAAAGATGACTGTTGTTGAATATCTTTGCTTTGTAGTGCAAGATGAATTATTGATGAATATCTTTGGCTCAGTAATGCAAAGATGACTTGTTGATGAATATCTTTGCTTTGTAGTGCAAAAATGAATTATTGATGAATATCTTTGGCTTGTAATGCAAAGATGACTTGTTGATGAATATCTTTGTACTTTGTAGTGCAAAGATGAATTATTGATGAATATCTTTTGGCTCGTAATGCAAAGATGACACGTTGTTGAATATCTTTAGCCCAGTGAGTGTAAAGATGAATCTGTTGATGAATATCTTTGACCAGTAATGCGAAGATGAATTTATTAGTATGATTATGAGCAAGGAACTGTGATTTGGTATAACCATGATATTTGATGTTTCGGTGAAGAGGCAGGATGAAAATTATCTTCGTCACGGATGAGAAGAGAATTTAGAATCACAATTATTATTATGAGTTATTCATATAATTGTGGAAAGGAACTGTTGATTGATGTTACGAGGATAAAATATTGTTGGTGGACTTTTAACGTGGAGAAGACAATAGACTTTATAGTCTATTTGACTCTTCTAATGGATTACTCATTCACCGCAACTATGGTTGAAAAGTTTTATCATCTACCATATGTTCTAAATCTACGATTTATTCTCAGGTAAAGACTATTGATAATTTATTTATCTTTGAGTCATATTATTCTTCTTCAGCTAGTTGTCTTTCACCCTTTTGTTTCACAATTCTTCGTGTAATAAAAGTATGCATGTGGAGTCAGGCGGGGGGATATGAGGGAATAGAGTGGTGATTCATAGATGTTGAGGGTGAGGTGAATTTAACTTGGAAGGGTGTTTTGTCACTATCATACAAGATGTCTAATAGCTTTATACAACCTCGTGTTATCATAAGACATGGTTGTGCTTTCATCCACTTCTTGAGTATATTACAAGCACTACCTATATAATCTTGGTGTTTGTTTGGAGTATAACACCCAATTAGAGACAGTGGAGATAATGATATGTCGAGAGAGACTCACCACCTGGGAAGAATATGATAGTAATCTTCTCGCTTTTCTTTGGGGTTTATTAGGGTCAACCAGGATAATTCCGTATATGATATCTACCATAACCTAAAAGCATGGGCCTCCCATGTATGAAGGTTTCCTTGAGCACTTCCCAAAGATTCTAATTTCTAAAAGCTGATTTTTATTTGTACCTTTATGTAAGGTGTCGTGGTGGCGTGTTATCCAAGTTGGTGTCCAGAGAGTTACGCTTAGTATATATTGGTATCCAAACTCACAAAGATATGTGTTATTGTATTTTGCACCGACAATTGTTGTAATAAAGTTGTAGTTATTTACGTACCATATATTTAACTTGACTTCGTAATAGGTTGGATGGAATGGACCTATTTTGGGGTCGTTACATTTGGTATCGAGCTTAGGGATATGATCTCAAGGGAGATCGGGATTAGAACCAGGAGGGAGAGATGAGTAAATCCTTAGCTGAGTGTGTCTACCTAAACATTTGTTGGTCGAATCATAATATCGGATATTATGTGACATATTAATTTATTAAATTAACCACTTGTTTTGTGGGCTGTATTCTAGAATGATATCCCGAAATACGTGGAGATGAGCGATGGAGAAATCATGATGACAGGGAGATAGAATTTGAAATGAAAACAAGGTATTCTCAACTCTTTGAAATACTGTCGTCACGTAAATTTGGGGGCCGAAATTTCATAAGGAGGGAGATTGTAAGACCACGAATTTTATGAAATAAAAAGTATTCAATTTTTCTATTCAATAAATGGTTAAATTGATAAAAGTTAAAGTTAAAGGGTGATATATGAATTTTTTTTTCAAAATACACAAGTGGTTATAAAATATTCATTGTTATTAGAGAATATTAGTTTGGTGCGTGGAATATTCTTTTTTTTTCTTGTGAATATTAAATGCTGACGGTAGCGAGTCATTTCATGGGCCCATAATGTAATAAGCGCCGGATGGAGAAAGCGACAAATTTGAGTTTTTATAAATAACTGTGTAATCAATTCTGCTAATTAACAGCATTGGAATACCCATGGTAAAGTAAAGTAATACGCGTTGTTGCAAGACGGTAGCACTCAGTATTGCGATATTTTTTTTCAATTATTGATTCTTTACGTGAGAAGGCACTACTCAATAATTGTTACGATGAATTACTTATTCAATATTTTATTTTATTGATTCAATAATTCTTTGTGTTGATATTTTATTATTGTTGTTCATAATTATTATCACCGCATATTTTTCCATTATCGGATCAATAATTCATATTATTTGAATAATACTATTAGATAGCATTATTGGCAATGTCTAGAAAGTTACATCTAAGGAGAGGTTTGGTCACCTAATTGCTTGGCAAGGGTAAGGAGAAATTCTTATTGGAAAGCCCTCTTCCTGAGGCTACTTGGTTATGCATAAATGTGATTACGTAATATTGTTTGTGAATAATTAATTATTGATTCATATGATAAGAAAATATTTATTTGATGTGGATATAAATGATGGATTTATTTATGTGGTTATAAGTGAAGAATTAATGATGAGGTGTTTTATCGGTATTTGTTTAAATGGAGAACAAAATATGGGATTTTCGGAAAATTAGTTTATTACTTGATTTTGTAAAATCCATAACTCTTTAATATAATGAGTTAAGAGATGAGCCATATATCAAAAGAAAGCCCTAGAAGTAAGCTAACTGTAGAAATTTGAATCACCCAAAATTCTTTGTAGATATTTAAGTGGTGAAATTTTGAATGAAAGCTGGTCGAAAGGACTAATAGTCCGAAAAATCGGTGTTCTTCATTATATTGCGTGAGTTATAAATTTTGATCCGATAGTTGGATCGTTGTAATTTTGGATATGTTATACATATATAAGTTGAGTATATGTCCACAAATTTTGAACCGTTAAAAATGAGCATTATGATTTGTTATGAATTTTAAGAGGTGCCAGATTAGGAAATTAGGTTTTGGTGGAAAATTCTAGAATTGAGTGGGCCCCACTCTTGGTTGTTAGGGAAGATGGCTGATTTTTGGTGGGTGGAATAGTAGCAAGGTAAAGCCATCGGTGGCGAGTCAAGTCTGCTTTCTACGGCTAACATTTTCCTATAAATAGAGGCTAAGTTAAATTGAAAATCACCGAGAAACATAAGTTTTCTCTTTTCTCTAGATTATTGAGTGTATTTTGTGAGTATTTAGATACTTGGTGAGTTGATATTCATCGATTTGAAGTTTCCTTCAATGTCATCCAGATATCTAGTCAGTCTTTCTTCTTTTGAGGTAAGGGATAGTAAGGGATGTTATTTTCTTCTCGGATGATATTATTTCTTCAATATCATTATCTTTGAAATGTTGATCAGAAGTTTTATCAAATTTGGAACTTTTCATGTAAGATTACTATTCATGAGTTACTTATTCATGGAGTTCTTATTCACGATTACTATTCACGAGTTCTTATTCATGAGTTACTATTCACGAAGTTACTATTCACGAGTACTATTCATGAAGCGTGAAGATGTTTTTATTGGAATTTCTATCTTTTGTGTCGAGTTCTTATTCATTATCTGTTATGACTTATTCAAATATCTATTATGATTATTCACCTATCACGACATAGATTATTCAATTTAAAAATGAAAAATTTTTCTTTTAAATCTAAAATATCTATTCGGATACTAGCTTTGATTGTATCCATGTTTTGATCATTCTTGAATTTTACACCACTTTGGATTATTTTGAGGTATTTTTGGATGTATAGATTAGGAGTTATGGATTTTATGAGAAAAGACTATTTTAAAAGTAATCGCTTATAACTCCTTGCGGTTAACTCCAAATTGATGAAATTTTATTGAGAGTACATCTATATAATATCGGTGTACTCTGTGAATTTCGAATTTTTGGATAAAAGTACAATTTATGATAAATGTTTAAATATTCGTTGGTTTTGGCCATATGAAAAATAGTAAATGAATTTTTAAAATTTCGAGAAAATATATGTTCAATATGGGACTATTTTATACTAAATCCGGAAATGAAATATTTTGGAACCATTTGGTATTTTTCATGAAAATGTTCTAGTTATGAGTAAATGAATTAAATATGTTATGTGAAGTAAGAAAATTAGAAAATATGATTTTATGGTTTGAGAATCATATATGAGGTATATCTGATTTTGATGAGGGTTTTGGTTATTGGTGATGAAATTTTATGAGTTTGGCATTTTATGATGATTAAATGCATTAATTAGTAAAAGTGTAAAACAATTTAATTAAATTGTTTATAAGTTTAAGAAATGATTAAAATATTATTATAATATTAATAATATTAGATTATGAGATTTCTAAGTGATTTATAACATTTGGATTAAGGTGTTATAAATATGGATACGACTTGTTGATGAATATCTTTTAGCATTAGTCTGAAAGATGAATTATTGATGAATATCTTTGACTTGTAATCTGAAGATGACTTGTTGATGAATATCTTTAGCGCAGAGTGCAAAGATGAATTATTGATGAATATCTTTGACAGAATGCAAAAAGATGACTTGTTGATGAATATCTTTGCTTTGTAGTCTGAAGATGAATTATTGATGAATATCTTTGGCTCGTGTCTGCAAAGATGACGCATTGTTGAATATCTTTAGCCTTGTAGTGCAGATGAATTATTGATGAATATCTTTGGCTCGTAATGCAAAGATGACATTGATGAATATCTTTAAATTTCATAGTGCAAAAACTGAATTATTGATGAATATCTTTGGCTTGAATGCAAAGATGACTTGTTGATGAATATCTTTAAATTGTAGTGGTCAAAGATGAATTATTGATGAATATCTTTGGCTCCGTAATGCAAGATGACACATTGTTGAATATCTTTGCGCGCATAGTGTAAAGATGAGCTGTTGATGAATATCTTTGACCCAGTGGTGCAAAGATGAATTTATTAGTATGATTATGAATGAGGGCTGTGATTTGGTATAACCATGATATTTGATGTTTAGGGTAAAGGCAATTTGACAACTTAAAGGTAATAAACTTAAAATGCTTATTGGTAGTAACTTATTTACTTATATGCAGACAAATTTTTTTCCTATATTTCGATGTGAGATTGGGGTGTTACAGTTATCCTTACAAAAGATTGTGGTTGTCCATCCGTTGATCAAACAGTTAAATAGAGTCCCTGGCCGCAATTTAATATTAAGCATACTGCAGTTTAATATTGCGGACATGATAGATGTCCAAAAATACCTCTCCTAGTACAAGTTCCCCGTCCGCAGAATTAAATTACAGACGCTAAGTATTGATAATGCTTAAACGATGTTGTTTTTAAAGTCATTCCCGTCAAATAATAACAGAATAATTTATAATTAAACATTAAAAACAAATTATATTGATATTTCTATATATATTTATTTGTTTGTTTTTTGAGGTATGTTATTTTTTGTGAATTTTTTATATTGATATTTTTGCAATATATTTTGATATTTTCATATTTGAGACCCATTTTTAATCAAATTATAATTAAAAGGCGAGTCCATATACCAAAAAAATATTGTGGAAGTATCACTTTCCTTTTTATATTGACAGTTTAATGTCCCGAAACACCCATCTATTTGTTTTAGTTTAATCAAGAATATCTATTTGTATGGGCGGAAAGTAATTAGTACAAAATTGCAGTGATATTATTTAGGAGTAATAATAATAATAAAGTAATTAATGCTTTGGAACTAAAATTTCATCTATAAAAAAAGTCGGGAGGGTAATTAAAATAGATTGGAACATATAAGTAAGGACGTATACGCAATAAAACTTTAATGACTAAATTAAATTACGAAATTTGGAACGTGGTGTTTGTGCTGATACTTGTTGATTAGTCTTCAAATACTATTCAAAACCAACTCCAGAGACAGACAAGCCACAGCCTGTCTTTTCCTCAACTAGTTATAATTCCATTTCCATACTTGTCATTAGTGTCCAGTTTTTTTGTTTATTGTTGTAGTGTTTAAGTTGGACACGATGATTGGAATAAATAACAGCTAGCCAGCCCAAAGAGTGTCCTACTCATAGATACTGATTTCTTGTAAAGTAAGAAAGTTTGTTTATTGACAATGATTTTATTTTAGAAATAAGTTGATATATATATATATATATATATATATATATATATATGGGGGTCCATAGTTAATTTTATAAATTTAAGCATAGTATTATAATAAATCGTGACTCTCCAATTACAAATCTAACGATGAAATTGATATCCCGTCCGCAGACTTAAACTGCGGACGGAACAGATGTCCAAAATATACCTTTTTGTACTAAAAGAATATCTTTGGCATCCGCAACGGAGCTTGGTTCAAGAGAAGAGAAGAAAGGTTCATCTCTCTCTTGCACCAGGCTCCGCGGTAGATTGGTGGACATGGAAGAAAATCAGGAGAAACCTCAAAACCATCATCTTCTTCATTGGTAACCGAATTTGTAAACGGTTGTCATGATTTTTAGATAACAGGGTATTCGCTGTTGAAGGGGGTGGAATTGGGAAGTACATTGCTTTCGATACTTCTATAGTGGGTGGGTATACATAAGATGATGGTGTTTATCTTTAAGAACACATCTATTTTATTTGGCATCAGTAGTTTAATACTGTGGAGCTTAGAAAATTTTTTAAAAAAAATAATTTGATTTCTTAGTTGGTCAGACCTAGCGTCCGCAGTTTAATACTGCGGACGAGAGACTTTTATAAAAAGGGGTATTTTGAATATTTATTCCGTCTGCAATATTAAATTGCGAAATACTAAAAACTAAACTGCAGATGAGGACTCTATTAACCATTCAATTAACGGATAGACAGTTACGATATGTTGTAAAGATAACTTTAAATTTATAACATTAGATATAGATCGATCCCCATATATTTATATATCCTATAAATATAAATATAAAATTTATATTTGAATTAAATTAATTTTGACAATCTTTATCGAGTGAAAGGAGCTAGTAAGAAATATATTCTATTTCCAATTCCTTAATTGCACCTATAAGTGAAATTAATCTATCTCACTTGAGTCATCACTACTTAATTTAAGGATTAATTAATTATATGTACGGTTTTGGAGAATTAACCCATGTAAATTAGTATTATTAGTATGCTATAACGGAGACATGCATGAATGTAATTATTTTTACCTTAACTTTTTGGCTTACTCATTATTTGGATATATACTGTTAGGTTTGTAATATTCAAAAACGCAATTAAATTGCAAAAATATGCGAAAACGTATAAAATCAGAGTTTTAAAATTTTACAAACTATATATCCGGATCACCCTTTATGCACAATTATTAATTAAACGAAAAAGAAAGAACAAGAATCATACCCTTGAAGATCCGAAACACGCCCCGCATACAAGTTCACCTCCAATTCTTTTTAGCTCAACTTGAATTCACCGGATTTGGTTCCTTCCTTTTGATCAACATTAGCCACCCAAAGTGTTTGGCCTCTACAGAGGTGATCCACCAAGCAGGAAGAAGAAGAATTCAACAAGATGGGTATTTGGCTCAAACTCTAGTTTTCTCTCTCTATACAAAAGGAGGCGTGCTTCCAACAATTGAAATCAGGGTATATTTGATATCTGATATAAGACTCTTCTTATAAAGATATCAGGTAAATCCCTATTTAATTAAAATAAGGTATTATTTATTTAATTAAACTATTTTAATTAAATGGGCTCCCTAATCTTATTAGGGATAATTAATTAAACTCCTTTAACTAATTTTCTCTCCTAATCCTATTAGGAATAAATGAGAATACTTATATTAAATTAATTCCTAAACTCTTTAGAAATTAAAATAATAATAATTGTAATAATATTAATAAGACTCTCTTATTAATTTATATTTAATATTTCTAAATATTAAATAATAAATATTAAGCTATTTAATTTATTCTATCACCATAGATTAAATTAAATATACTTAATATATTATTACGATTATGCCATTAACTTTTAAATAATTATTCTTCCTTTTATGGTGTGTTGACCTTTTTGGTTCTCCATATTAAACCTACGTGAATAAATCAATTAGAACAATTTAATTTTATTTAAATAAATAAATTAAACGATTAATTTATTTAAATAAATAATATTTATTCTACAATAGGGATAAGCCTCCCTACGATCAACGACTTTCAGGATAATATAGATTTCAACATTAATCATAAAAGAACCTTTGAGTTAATAGTTACTGCATATTCAATCCTTCCACCATACTGATGTCCCAATTAAATATAAGGCATTAATTACTCATCAAGTCTTATTTTATTTAATTATATGTATTTCGATCCTTAAATGCACAAAAGTTCAAATAATGCAAATTAGAAACTCCTTTCTAATTTCATTCTACCTTAACCAAGGACTCTTGGGTTGTCATTTATCAAATCACATAGACATATCTCTTCTTTTACTAGAAGCGGTAGATTCTTTATTGATCATACATTATCTCCACGTATACAACTTATTATACCCCAAACATACCCTTTGATATACCCTAAGGGTCTTATGGAATAAGTCAAAGTATAACTCATCATACAAAGATACTATCATGATCTCAAGTCCAAGGATCACTTGACTACTATCACTACAGAGAATTCCTATTGACGCAAGTAAAACTCCATTAGGTATTCCTTAGCGAGCCACGTTCGATTGAACTTATTCTCAATAAGCACCTACATACTTGCTTTAGTGTCTCCACAAAATGATCATGAGATCATTCATCCTCATCTAATGAGCAAGCAACGTATGTACCCAATTTATCCCATTTACTAATCCCCAATTTAGTAATCCAACGATTGGGAACTATTTTAGTTTTAAGCTTTCTAAGAATTTAGATCTCATTAGAATGATCATCATCATTATTCTAAAAGCATTGCTTAAAACTATGAGTTTATCACATATTATAAAACAACATCATGTAGATAATTAAAAGTCTTTAATAAATTAATACTTTTTATTAATAAATGAATAAGATTATTCTAAAAGTATATGCTTTATCATCAAATATGTTTGGCTTGTGTGCATACTACTTTCATATACATATATTAGAATCTTTATAAATTAATACTGTTAGGATTGAAAATTTTTATTAATTTAGAAAGTTATTATTTAATCGATAAATTAATAATTTATTAATTTAAAGAGTGTTTTTTTATTTGATAAACATAAATTTAATTACATTAAAATTAGGGGCGAGCATGGTGCGATTTGAAGTCCAAACCGCATCCAAAATCGCTTAGGCGCGGTTCGAAAATTTTAAAACCGCACACAAAACCGCTTGTGATTGGTGCGGTGCGGTTTTAAAGTGTGCGGTTTTAATTGGTGCGGTTTCGATTCCAAAACCAATTGAAACAACAAAAAATCTAAGCCTTCAATAAAATTTAACATAGAACTTACATCGAACAATTAACTTAGTGACAGAGTCGGCAATGGGAATTATATCAAGCATAGAATCAAAGTTCATTCTGCCAAACATGTCAAATTCACCATCAAATCATAGAACAGCGAGACACGTAAAATAATTTTAGTTTATAATAAAGGAATGATGCTTTAAAACTAAAACATACGCTATATAAAACAATGGAGACCATATATTCGATAACGAGCAAGAAGGTTTATCTTGTTCCCCAAAAATTAAAAGTATATACTCGAGATAGAATAAAATTCTATCTTATATATTGCAGGAAGGACTTATAGAATATAATCCTAACAATACCTAATTTGAAAAATAATATATTAGACTATTACTATTATAGCATTGACCTTAACCAATGCATCAAATGTCCGAACCAACGAATTTGTCCCCTCAGCTATAAGCCCCTCCAATAACGCATCAAACAAATTCGAAATTTCAAAACCCAATTGCTTAATTTTTGACTCTATAACCTCTAACAATCTTCTTTCAATTGGTGAAAAAACGACAATGCAGCGCTGGAGTTTTCTCTGAGCGTGTTCAAGTAAAAAGTAATTTTAGAATTTACTAGAGATAATACATACATACACACACATGGTGTGGTTTTGATTTTATGCGTGCGATTTTGGCTAGTAACCAAATCGAAACCGTAAATTTGGTTATTCAACCCACCTAAAATCGCCATCGCATCGCGTGGAATCAGTTGGTGCGATTTTAATTGGTGCATGATTTAGTAAGACCCTCAACTTTTATGAATAAAGATGAATTTTCTATAATTATCATTTTGAATATTATGGAATGAATTTGATATAATGTTATAGTTGTGGGTAATATTTATAAATTTTGTAAAGTACGCAAGTTGTTATATAATATTCGATTGGTGAAATATTCGTTTTAACAGGGAATATTAAATTGACGACAAGACAATCATTGGTGGACCTCTACAACGGAATTATTGTTTGGATTGAGAAAATGACAAAATATTTTATGAAAATAACGACGGATGTTTTCATCATTAACCGCTTTGAAACACCGGTGTTAAAAGTACAAAATACGCGTGGTTGCATAAGAAGACACTTTTGTATTGATTATTGATGCTTACGTGAGAAATCACTCGGTTTTGTTCAATTATTGCTACGATAATTGTTGCATAATATCTCACGTTATTTGATTCAATTATTGTCTATATTTTATATATTATTAAATCAATAATTGAGATGACAGAGTTATTAATATTATTATTTGCAATATTAACGATGTCTAAGAAGTTACGCCAAGGAGAGGTTTGGTCACCTAATTATACCCATAGGGAAAAATCCTTATTGAAAAGCCCCTCTTTCACAGGAACGATCTCGGTCCATTAATATTGTGAATTATAATAATGATGATAAATGTTGTTAAAAATATTGAGAAGATTTTTATGGAGTATTTGTTGTAGATTTTGGGCGTATTTTGGACCCCATCTCCTCATTTTCAAAATAATGTGTTATGAGTGTGATGATATATATATATATATATATATATATATATATATATATATATATATAATCAAGTGGGAAGTTCAAAAGATCACCTGATTGAATCTAAGTGAAGTTTTTTTTACACATGTTATTTACATATATAATATATATTATATTTAAAAGTTTTGTTTTATTTGAATATTTTATTAAATCAATATGGATCATCTCCGTTTAAAAGTGAATCGATCCGGATCGTTCATGAATTAGTTCTTATTCATTCCATTCTCCTATAAATAAGCTCTTCCTTCATTATTTATTACGAATTCACTTTGAAACTCTGAGAGAAAATTATAGAGAGAAAGAAGAATAAAAGTATTACTGCTACTTCACTACTTCTATATCCAGGTTCTTCTAAGGTAAGGTATTATTTCTTTTGTATTCATGAAGAGAACTTACATTATTCCATTCTTTATTATTACATTTGGAACATCCTATTTGTGCGTTTTACATGACTGGTTCCGTTATTTATTATTCATTGGAACATCCTCGTCATGCATTTTTTACATGACACAGTCCGTTATTTATTATTACGTTGGAACATCCTCTGCATGCATTTTTGCATAACCTAGTTCCATTATTTATTATTCTTGTTGAACATCCCGCTTGTGCATTTAATTTCGCCTTTGGTTCCGTTATTTATTATTCTGTTGGAATAACCTGTCTGTGCGGTCCATCGCATGCCTTGTGATTTCTTTTGTTATTCCATTCTTTGTTATACTCAGTTGGTTAAAGTTTTAACTTCTATACTCCATGAAATTAGTGAAATATCCTTGATATTTGTGCTTCATCCAATATCTTTTCATGAAAATATTCTTCTGAGCATTCTTGAATTTTACTCTACAAAGAAGTATCATGTTGACAATTTGGACATTATTAGTTCTTGGATAAATTAATTCTTGAACTTGTTTTATTGAATTCTTATATCATTGTCATCATCCTCATGTTTATATTTTGTTGAAAGTCATCACGTGGCACAGTAGTGCATAGATGTACTTGTATGATTATGACCAGGGATTATTCGGTGTAATCATGGCCGTAATGTTACGAATGATGTGGTAAAAGTCCTCATTGGCCCGTAGTGCATTGATGGACAGTTGTTTTATTGAATTCTTATATCATTGTCATCATCCTCATGTTTATATTTTGTTGAAAGTTATCTGTGGCCTGTAGTGCATAGATGTACTTGGTATGATTATGACCAGGGATTATTCGGTGTAATCATGACCTTAATGTTACAAATGATGTGGTAAAAGTTCTCATTGGCCCGTAGTGCATTGATGGACAGTTGTTGGCATGATCATGACCATTGATGAATACACGAATATCCTTGGCCCGTAGTGGATGGATAAATTGTGGTTGTGATACTAATGAATATCCTTGGCCGTAGTGCAGGGATGATGTGGATTATTTATTAAGCTGAGTCACAGCGATAAAAGTGACGAAAAACCTTTTAAATCATAAAAGATAGTAGATTTTATTCTATACTTGACTCTTTTAATGGATTGCTTGTTCCGCTGCAGTTAAACTTGATGTCTATTGTATTTTATCAATTTAACATGGTTGAAGACTAATGATAATTTATTCTGCATTATCTTAGTCATAATATTTCTTACTGGGCTAGTTGAGCTCACCCTTTCTTTCACTGTTCTCTTCAGGAAATGAGAACGTAGCCGGGACTTGTCGGGGAATGGAGTGACGGTTCGAGATGATGTCTTAGTAGTCCTCACTTCGTCCGATTCTAACTCTTGAGGTATAACCTTTGAGTGTTGAATACATTCCAGGATTTTAACAGGTCCATCTTCATACGTTAATTATCCGCTATCTCGTCCGGTTCTAAATCAATAATGTGGTTCGGGTCATCCACATATTTACATAACATCGATACGTGAAAAACGTTATGAACACGCAACATACTTGGCGGTAAAACGAGTCTATAAGCCACAGTTCCTACTCGATCGAGGATTTCAAATGGGCCAATTAAATCGAGTGTTGAGATTTCCTCTCTTCGTCGATTCTTGCTTCTAGAATAACGCCCTCTTGAACCTTCTTCTTCACATTCATAAGCTCTAAGTCTGTAGCTTGAGCGGCTTTAACTTTATCGATTAAAGTCGACTCTACTCGTATATTCGTTATCTACACGTGGGTTCGTATATTCGCATACGATCTTCTACTCAATGCGTCAGCTAGCACGTTCACTTTTCCACGATGGTATTGAATGGTACGATCGTAATCTTCAATAGCTCGAGCCAACATCTTTGGCGCATATTACGTTCGTTTTCGGTGAAGAAAATATTTGAGGGTTTAAGAAATAGGTTTTGTACTAGGGTCAGTACAAAATTCGATTTCACGTTCTGGGGTAGGCCAAGAAGTCTTCAAGAATACGTCAGGAAATTTATTAACAATAGAATTATCATTTAAAACTGTGACTCTCATCCAAGACTTGGATAGCACAAGTAATGAAGGTTTCTCCTAACGGATTTTCAACAGATAAGTCAAAGTATAATCTCTCCGGAGTCAAATTTAAACGTTGAACGCAAGAAAGAGAGATAAAAGAATGGGTAGAATCCCAGATCTAATAAGGTATAGACTTCGCAAAAATTTATAATTAACTAACCCGTGCTAACTTCGTTCGGGTTACTCACTTTTTGAGAAGTCATAAAAAACGCTCTTCCTGAAACCATCGACTTTGTTTTTGTCCGTATCTGCCTTTGGTGCCACCGTCCCAGCTGGTCTTGACTTCACTATACGACAAAATCGAGCTAAATGACCTTCTCTTCTTGAAATTTCCACTTCTATTATCTTGGCCATTATTACCACCAAAGTGGTTACCATTCTTGGCATGATAATTTCCCCGATGGTTATTATTGTTAGATGGTCAATTTGCCATACCAGTACGATTATTATCGTGTTGTTGGTCGTTGCCTTTTGGTTGTCTTATCTCATTATCGCGCTCAATAACTGAGCCCTATTCACAACATCCTAATATAAACAAAGTTTATGAGAAATGAGGTATTAGCGATATCGGGTTTCAAACCTCTTAGAAACATTCGCGTCATTCGCTCCTCATTATCTACCAAATGGGATGCAATCCGGGATAACTCATAAACTTAGCTTCATCTTTGTATACGGTCAGATTATTTTTCTTCGTTGCTTATCTCAACATTTTCAGATGCCATTTTCAAACACTGTCACAAAACAAGGGTTAATTAACATATCACATATTATCCCTATCAGAAGACCCCAAATTTTTAAATAAAAGGAATTTCCTTTATTTATTATTTTGAAATAGTAAGGGTTGATTTGATTAATGTGATAGTTAAGGGTTAAATACTGAAATATTTCAAAATAAGCAAGTGCTTATAAAATATTCATTTTGTTCGGGGAATATTCGTTTGGTCGTGGAATATTCGTGTGATCGTCGGGAATATTCGTGATTTACCAAGGCAATATAATGTGTAGGCCCCATAACTTGAGCGATTGGATGAAGAAAACTATACAAATATAAGTTGGTTAAAAATAACGTCAGTAGTTATTACTCTGAATTAAGATCTGTTGAATACCCTGGTTAAAATACTGATGTCTGGCGTGGTTGCGATGGCGAAGACACCAGATTACGCAGTATTGTTGAATTATTGATCCTTACGTAAAAGGCACTACTCAATAATTTTACGGTGAAGTTACCGCTCAATATTTTATTTTATTGATTCAATAATTGTCTGCGTTGATATTTTATATTATTGTTGTTCAATAATTGTCACCTGCATTATTATCTCCATTATCGGATCAATAATTCATATTATTTAAATAATATTATTAGATAGCATTATTGGCAATGTCTAGAAAGTTACATCAAGGAGAGGTTTGGTCACCTAATTGCGGCCAAGAAGGAGAAATCCTTATCTGAAAGCCCTCTTCACAGGAACTACCGGTTGTTATAATTGTGATTCACAATATTATTTGTGAATAATTAATTATTGATTCATATGATAAAGAAATATTTATTTTATGTGGATATAAATGATGGATTTATTTATGTGGTTATAAATGAAGAAATTATTGTTGAGGTGTTTTATCAATATTTTACAGTTTGGAGGTATTAAAATTAAATCGGGGTTTTGAGATATATTATGGGGTTATAATTTTTAATCCGACTGTTGATTAATGGTAATTTTTGGGTATATTATACATACATAAGTTGAGTATATGTCCACAAATTTTGAACCGATTAAAAATGCACGAATGATTTGTTGTGAATTTTAAGAGGTGTCTGATTCGAAATTAGATTTATAATTGATTTTGGTGGAAAATTCTAGAATTGAGTGGGCCCCACTTGTGGTTGGTGAAGAAATGTGCTGAATTTTATTTCAAATGTGGTGGAGTGGCAATAGTAGCGGGTAAAGCCATCGTGTAGCGTGTCAAGTGCTGCTTGGCTACGGCTAACATTTTCCTATAAATGAGGCTAAGTTAGAATTGAAAATCACACCCGAAACAAAGTTTTCTCTCTTTCTCTCTATATTATTGAGCGTATTTTGTGAGTATTTAGATACTTTGAGAGTTCTTCGTTCAAGATGTTTCATTCAAGATCACTTGAGCCTTTCCTTAGAAATCTTGATTCTTTGAGGTAAGGGATATTATTTTTTTTCGTAATGATATTATTTCTTCAATATCATTATCTTTGAAATGTTGATCTGAAGTTTTTATCAAATTTGGAACTTTTCATGTTTCCATGGGTTACTATTCATGAGTTCTATTCACGAGTTACTATTCATGAGTTACTATTCACGAGTTCTTATTCACGAAGTACTATTAAATGAAGCGTGAAAATGTTTTTTTTGTGGAATTTCTATCTTTTGGTGTCTGGAGTTACTATTCACGATATGGCACTATTCATTATACTAAGCACTATTCACGTATACTCGGCACTATTCATCGAAAAATAAAATTTCTTCTTTTCATTCAAAATATCTATTTTGGATACTAGCTTTGATTGTATCCATGTTTTGATCATTCTTGAATTTTACACCATCGTGATTATTTTTGAGGTATTGTTGGACATGGATAAAACAAAGTACGAATCATTAATCCTTAATCCTTGTCATTTTGTTTCACTTTGGATTCGTTCTTTAAAAATATTTTCATCATCCTCGGTGCTTTAAATGATGATATTATTGAATATCTTTGGCCTGTAGTGCAAAGATGAATGATTTCTGAAGAATATCTTTGGCTCAGAGTGCAAAGATGAACAGTGTTTAAATGAACATGACCAATCGATGAATATCTTTGGCTTTGTAGTGCAAAGATGAGCAGTGTTATTGAGATGAACATGATGATTAATGAATATCTTTGGCACAGTGTAAAAAGATGAATATTTGATTTGAGATGAAAATTGATTGATGTTACGTGGATAAAATATTGATGATGGATATTAAATTCATAGATGATAGTAGATTTCATTCTCACGTAACTCTTCTATGAATTATTATTTCCATTGCGAATATTGATCTGAAACTTGTTGTCTATTGTATTCTATCGTATTTTCCTTGTTGAAGACTAACGATAATTTGTTATATATTATCTTAGTCATAATATTCTTCTTGAGCTAGTTGAGCTCACCCTTTTCCTTTTTGTTCCATTCTTCTCGGGAGGCGAGAATATAAGCGAGTACGAGTGAAATATGGAATGAAGGTTTTAGAAAGGATTGTTTAGTAGTCCTCACCATTTTGTAAAATAATGTATCAATAAATGTGATGAGGATTTATGTGAGTATAAATATTGTCTAGAAGATAATATTTGTATTTAAACTCACGGATTTCTTGTTGTAATAATAAAGTTGTAGTTGTTTTACATTACCATGTATTTGGCGACTCGGAATGGGTGTGGTGTATACCTATTTTGGGGGCGTCCACGGTTAGATATCGAGCTTGGGGATATGATCTCTGGCGGAGATCGGGGAATAGAACTAGGAGGGAGAGGCGAGTAAATCCTTGGCTAGTGTGTCCTACCTAAGCTTATTTGTTAGTCGTCAAGATATAGAATATTATGTGATATATTGATTTCCTTAATTAACCCTTGTTTTATGACGATGATTTGAGAATGTCGATGAGAATATTATGATGGAGTAAATGAGACCGTGGAGATGCCTATACTTTACCAACGAGGAGAACGTCTGAGGTCAGTCAGCAATGTTCCTCCCGTGAACAACACCACCGAAAGAGATGATGAGCGAGGGATGTTTAGAAGCTTTTTGCGATTCATGCAAAAATCGACGAGGGAGACTTCGTGTTCAAAATACGAGAGGAAATGATAGCAATTCACGGGTTGTCACAACCCAAGGCAGCTCAAAGAGTTGGGACCACGAATTTAAGGGAAAGCGAGATCCGTCATAAGCGAAACATGGGTCAAATAAATTACCAAGATATTCGATGTCTTGGGATGCACGAGAACAGAAGGTTCCATTCGCCACCTTTATGTTCCGTGGCGGCGAAGCGGACTCTTGGTGGGAGTCTGTGAAGCGTACCCGTCGGGCCTTTTCGGCAAGATGTCTTGGGAGACGTTTGAGACTATTTAATGACAAATACTTTCACGAAAGTGTTACGTCGTATGAAGGAAGTGGAGTTCATCGATTAGAGCAAAACAACATGATTCAAGTCTCGATGACGAGGCAAAGTTTGCGAGTTATCGAGTTTCAGACTCATTTGGTGGAGAATGAGGAACGTATGTGACGGATGTTTCTTAGAGGTTTAAAACCGGCATACGTCGATATCTCATTTCTCATAAACTTTCTCTTTATTCGGATGTTGTAAATAGGCTCAATTATTAGGCGAGATAACGAAATGCTACCAACTGAGGGACCATAACCGAGGATCGTACGAGAGATGGCGATCAACAATGAATAATGATAACTGCGGAGAAAGAAATGAATGAAATGGTAACCACTCACTGTGGTAATCATGGTCATGAAAAGCGAAGAAGCGAGTCGAGGAGATTTTAAAAAGAGGAGATTTAACAACGACTATGTGAAGACGACATCGTTAAGGCAACAATCGGTTCTAAGGGAGGAGAACGACCACCGGTCATATATGCTACAAATGCGGAAAAGAGGACATATCGATCCAAACGCCCTGACAAGCTTCAAGGTATGCTATAGTTGTGGAAAGGAAGGACATATCGCTCGAGATTATGCGGTGGCGAAACCTAGTTCAATGAGACGGTGACTCAAAAACATCGTCCCGAAAAGTCAAAGTCAACGATTCCGGAAGAAGCGTTTGTTGTGATCGGTCATAATGAGAGAACCCAAACGAGGTGATCACGGGTAAGCTATTTATAAATTCTTACGAAGTTTATACCTTACTTGATACCGGTGCTACCCATTCATTTATCTCTCCTACGTGTGCTCAACGTTTAAACTTGACTCAGGAGAAATTAGACTTTGACCTTATCTGTGGAAAACTCCAGTTAGGAGAAACTTTCATCACATCCACCGCTTATAAATCTTGTTTGATTCAAGTTGGCACCATCACCTTACCTGTGACCTTATCTCTTTAAAGATACTTGCTTTTGATGTGATTTTAGGATTGATTGGTTAACTACTCATCATACCAAAATTGATTGTTTTCGTAAGGTTGTTAGTTTTCATATTCCTAACCAACCCATTATACGAATTCAAGCAACTAAACCATTAAAATCAATCACTATCATATCTAATCATAAAGCTATTCGTTTATTGAAAAAGCGGATGTCAAGCTTTCTTAGCCCATGTTATGGATTTGAATAAAGACACGCCAAATTTGAATAATATTCTGTTATTGTTGACTTTCCGACGTATTTCTCAAAGAACTTCCTTGCCCACCCCGGCGTGAAGTTGAATTCTTTATTGATCTTGAACACGGTATAAAGCCCATTTCTAAAACCCCATATCGAATGGCTCTATTGAACTTCGAGTTAAAGGTCCAACTACAGGAATTGTTGGACATTGGTTTCATTCGTCCTAGTACATCTCCTTGGGGTGCTCTGCTTTTATTTGTAAAAAGAAAGACGGAGTATGCGACTTTGTATTGACTATCGGAATTGAACCATGTCACCATCAAGAATAGGTATCCTCACCTCGTATTGATGACTTGTTTGACCCGATTCTGAGGGCACAATTCTTTTCAAAAATCGATCTTCGCTTCCGGATATCATCAATTGAAAATTAGAATCGAGGATATTCAAAGACCCTTGAGAACTTCGGTATGGGCATTATGAATTTTAGTCATGTCTTTCGGACTAACTAATGCTCCTAAGGCTTTCATGGATATGATGAACCGAGTATTCAAGGAATATTTGGATCGGCTTCGTTGTTGTCTTTATTGATGACATCCTTATATATTCCAAAAAGTCGTGAAGATCATGAGCACCATTTGAAGTCGGTACTCCAAAGGCTTCGTGAAAACCAACTATATGCCAAATTGAAGAAATGCGAGTTAAGGCTTGAGGAAGTAGCATTTCTTGGGCATCAGTGTCAAAACATGGAGTATCTGATGATCCGTGCCAAGATTGAAGCAATACAAAGTTGGGAGCAACCAAGTCGGTGGACTGAAGTACGTAGCTTTTGGGCTTATTTGGTTATTATCTGAGATTCGTGGAAGGTTTTCTCGAATTGCTACTCCATTAACTCAATTAACTTTCGAAGGATACGAAATTCGTTTAAATGAAGAATCGAGAAAAGTTTCCAAGAGCTTAAGGAGACTTATTTCTAAGACTTCTAACAATACCATCCGGTTCGGATGGATTTGTTATCTCTGGCGATCTTGAGCAAAGGGTTAGGATGTGTTCTCATGCAACGTGGGAAAGTCATAGCCTATGCCTCGCGACAACTTAAAGAGTATGAGAGGAATTATCCTACTTTCATGATCTAGAGTTAGCGGCCCGATGGTTAGCTGCTTAAAGATATGGAGGCACTATCTATATGGGAGAAAGTGGAGATATATTCAGATCATAAAGCCTTAAATATTTCTTCACTCAAAAGAACTCAACATGCTGGCGACGACGCTTGGCTCGAGCTATTGAAAGACTACGACCACACTTATTCATACCACCACGGTAAAGCGAACGTGGTAGTGACGCATTGAGTAGAAGATCATATCGCGGAACGAGTGCGATGATGTCAAGTATCGCGACAGAGCCAACTTTAATAGAAAAAGTTAAGGTTGCTTTCGAGCCACCCAATCTTGAAATGATGCGTATGAAGAAGAAAGTACAAGAAGGAGCTATTAGGAAGCGAGAATTGATGAAGAATGAATACTTGAGTCCACTCTGCACTTTAATGTTCCTAACGACTCGATTTGAAGTACAAGATTATGATGGTGGCACACAATACACCATTTGCAATCCATCCTCGAAGTACTAAAATGTATCGTGATCTTGACATACATTTTGGTGGAATAATATGAAGAGAGAGATTGCAAAAAGTTTATCTCGATGTGTTTAACTTGCCAACGCGTGTAAAGTGCGAGCATCTAGTACCTAAGGGTCCGTTGCAACCACTTGAGATTCCGGAATGGAAGTGGGAACACATTACCATGGATTTCGTTACGGGTCTTCCTACGGTTTCTCAAGGCATCAATGCTATTTGGGTTATTGTTGATAGATTAACCAAGTCTGCTTCATTTCTTGCCGACACGGAGACTTATTCTCTTGAACGTCTTGCTAGGTATATGCGTAAATGAGATCGTGAGGTTGCATGGCATGCACATATCCATAGTTTCGGATCGTGACCCAAGATTCACTTCAAGATTTTGGGTTAGCTTGCAAAAAGCTATGAGCACGATTTGCGATTTAGTTCGGCATACCATCCCAAACGGACCGACAACGAGAGGACTATTCAAACTCTTGAAGATCTATTAAGACTCAGTGTCCTAGACTTCAGGGTAGTTGGGATAAGTATTTACCATTGGTGGAATTCTCATACAACAACAGATTGCTCGGCAAGTATAGGTGTGGCTCCATTCAAGCATTATATGACTGAAAATGTCGTTCTCCAATATGTTGGGATGAGTGGGTGAAGCAACATTGTTGGGACCCGAGTTAATACGTATGACTACCGAAAAGATCCAAATAATTCGACAAACGATACAAAAGCGGCTCAAGATCGACAAAAGAGTTATGCGGATCTTCATGAAAGGGCGTGGAATTTAATGTAGGGGATCATGTATTTGTTGCGATGAAGTGCTTCCATGGAAGGGAGTTACAAGATTTGGGAAGAGAGAAAGCTCAATCCACGATTTATTGGTCCATTTCAAATTCTTGATCGAGTAGGAAATGTAGCCTATAGACTTGCGTTACCTCCTGAGTATGTCTCGTGTTATAATGTGTTTCACATATCCGTACTTCCGTAAATATGTGAAAGACCAAACCACGTTATCGAAGTTAGAACCTAAGACGAGATAGTCGAAGACTTAACGTATGAGGAGGTACCTATCAAGATCTTGGATAGGAAGGAGCATGTCCCACGCAAGAAAGGTCATACCACACAGTTAAAGTTTTGTGGAGGAATCATGCTATAGAGGAAATGACACGGGAATTGAAATCTGAAATGAAAGCGAGGTATCCTCACCTTTTCAAACACCAGTGCGTCACAATTTCGAGGATCGAAATTTCATAGGAGGGAGGTTGTAAGACCGAAATTTTTTAAATAAAAAGGAATTTCCTTTATTTATTATTTTGAAATAGTAAGGGTTGATTTGATTAATGTGGATAGTTAAGGGTTAAATACGCAAATATTTCAAAATAAGCAAGTCTTATAAAATATTCATTTTGTCAAGGAATATTCGTTTTGGTCGTGGAATATTAAATCTTTTAGAATATTCGGAATATTAAATGCGGTGCTATGCCATGTGTGGGCCCCATAACGAAAGCGATTGGATGAAGAAAACGACAAATATAAGTTGGTTAAAAAATAACGGCGTAGTTATTCATTAAGAAGATTGGAATACCCGGTGGTTAAAATACGATGTCGCTGTGGTTGACAAGCGATACACCTGATTGCGCAGTATTGTTGAATTATTGATCCTTACGTAAGGCGCACTACTCAATAATTTTTACAAGAAGCTATCGCTCAATATTTTATTTTATTGATTCAATAATTCTTTGCGTTGATATTTTATATTATTGTTGTTCAATAATTGTCACTTTATTATCTCCATTATCGGATCAATAATTCATATTATTTAAATAATATTATTAGATAGCATTATTGGCAATGTCTAGAAAGTTACATCAAGGAGAGGTTTGGTCACCTAATTGCGGCCAATGAGAGAAATCCTTATCGGAAAGCCCCCTTTCTCAGGAACTACTGGTTATCATAATTGTGATTCTCGTAATATTATTTGTGAATAATTAATTATTGATTCATATGATAAAGAAATATTTATTTTATGTGGATATAAATGATGGATTTATTTATGTGGTTATAAATGAAGAAATTATTGTTGAGGTGTTTTATCAAGATTTTACAGATTGGAGGTATTAAAAATTAAATCGGGGTTTTGAGATATATTGCAAGGGGTTATAATTTTTAATCCGATTGTTGGATTGTGGTAATTTTTGGGTATATTATACATACATAAGTTGAGTATATGTCCACAAATTTTGAACCGTTAAAATGCACTAATGATTTGTTGTGAATTTTAAGAGGTGTCCGATTCGGAAAATTAGATTTATAATTGATTTTGGTGGAAAATTCTAGAATTGAGTGGGCCCCACTTGTGGTTGGTGAAGAAATGTGCTGAATTTTATTTTAAATGTGGTGGGTGGCAATAGTAGCGGTAAAAGCCATCGTGTAGCGTGTCAAGTCTGCTTTGGCCAAGTAACATTTTCCTATAAATAGAGGGCTAAGTTAGAATTGAAAATCACACCGAAACAAAGTTTTCTCTTCTCTCTCTATATTATCGAGCGTATTTTGTGAGTATTTAGATACTTTGAGAGTTCTTTGCTCAAAGACAAGTTTCATTCAAAGATCACTCCGACCTTTCCTTCCGAAAGCTTCGATTCTTTGAGGTAAGGGATATTTTTTTTTTCAGTAATGATATTATTTCTTCAATATCATTATCTTTGAAATGTTGATCTGAAGTTTTTATCAAATTTGGAACTTTTTCATGCTCGGGGTTACTATTCATGAGTTACTATTCACGAGTTACTATTCATGAGTTACTATTCACGATTACTATTCACGTACTATTATTCATGAAGCGTGAAAATGTTTTTTTTGTGGAATTTCTATCTTTTGGTGTGAGTTACTATTCACGATATCTCGGCACTATTCACGTATACTGACTATTCACGTGATACTGGCACTATTCATCGAAAAATAAAATTTCTTCTTTTAGTCCAAAATATCTATTTTGGATACTAGCTTTGATTGTATCCATGTTTTGATCATTCTTGAATTTTACACCACGTGATTATTTTTGAGGTATTGCCGGACATGGATAAAACAAAGTACGAATCATTAATCATTAATCCTTAATCCTTGTCATTTTTGTTTCACCGGATTCGTTTCTTTAAAATATTTTCATCATCCTCGCCTTAAATGATGATATTATTGAATATCTTTGGCCCTGTAGTGCAAAGATGAATGATTTCTCGAAGAATATCTTTGGCCTCAGAGTGCAAAGATGAACAGGTGTGTTTAAATGAACACGACCAATCGATGAATATCTTTGGCTGTAGTGCAAAGATGAACAGTGTTGAGATGAACACGATCGATTAATGAATATCTTTGGCTCAGAAGCAAAAGATGAATATTTGATTTGAGATGAAAATTGATTGATGTTACTGTGGATAAAATATTGATGATGAATTTATTAAATTCATAGATGATAGTAGATTTCATTCTCTACGTAACTCTTCTATGAATTATTATTTCATTCTAGAATATTGATCTCAAACTTGTTGTCTATCGTATTCTATCGATTTTTCCTTGTTGAAGACTAACGATAATTTGTTATATATTATCTTAGTCATAATATTCTTCTTGAGCTAGTTGAGCTCACCCTTTTCCTTTTGTTCCATTCTTCTCGGGAGAGGCGAGAATATAAATGAGTACAGTAGCCTGGGTATGGAATGAAGGTTTTAGAAAGGATTGTTTAGTAGTCCTCACCATTTTGTAAAATAATGTATCAATAAATGTGATGAGGATTTATGAGTATAAATATTGTCTAGAAGATAATATTTGTATTTAAACTCACGCTTTTCATTGTGTAATAATAAAGTTGTAGTTGTTTACATCCATGTATTTGGCGACTCGGAATGGGTGTGGTGTATACCTATTTTGGGGCGTCCACACCTATACTCCTGACCGACCAATTAAATACCAAATAAACTTAGGTAGGTCATACTAATAAGCGAATTCCCCGCCTCCCTCCTAGTTCTTGTCTCACATCTCACCTGGGATCATATCCCTAAGCTTTGATACTTAACTATGACGCCGCCCCAAAATAGGTATACATCACCTATTTAGTCACCAAATATATGGTACAAAAATACAAATACAATCTTAAATATACAACAAGAGTCGTGAGTTTTAATACAAATATTGTCTTCTGACAATATCCACTCTCGTAATAAGTCCTCATTACATTTATTATCACACTTTTATATGTAATGGTGAGGACTACTAAGACACTATCTCGACCGTTCACTGCTCCCCGACTAGTCCCTGCCACGCTCTCATTTTCTCAAGAGAACATTGAAAGAAAGGGTGAGCTCAACTAGCCCAAAGAAGAAATATTATGACTAAGATAATACGAATAAATTATCATTAGTCTTCAACCATGTTAAACCGATAAAATACAATAGACATCAAGTTTAACCGCAGCGTGAACAAGCAATCCATTAAAAGAGTCAAGTAGAGAATAAAATCTATTATCTTTTATGATTTAAAAGTTTTTCATCACTTTTATCACTGGGACTCAACCTTTAATAAATAATCCACATCATCAAATCATCCCTGCACTATAGGCCAAGGATATTATTTAGTATCACGACCACAAATTATCCATGCTCTACGGGCCAAAGATAATCGTGTTTTCATCAACGGTATTGAACATGCCATAAAACAATTCATCTTTGCTCCCTTGGCTGAAGAGAATCCATAGCCATAATCATACCAAAAACTGTCCATCAATGCACTACAGGCCAATGAGGACTTTTTTCCACATCATTTGTAACATTACGGTCATGATTATACCAAATAATCCTTGGTCATAATCATACCAAGTCCATCTATGCACTACAAGCCACAGATGACTTTTAACAAAATATAAACATGAGAATGATGATAATGATATAAGAATTCAATAAAACAAGTTCAAGAATTAAATCATCCAGGAACTAATAACATCCAAATTGTCAACATGATACTTCTTTGTAGAGTAAAATTCAAGAATAATATTCATGCACCAAAAATAATTTGGACAGAAAAGAATCAATTTTTTGTCGTGAATTGTACCCCGTGAATAGTACTTCAAAAATAGTACCTCGTGAATAGTACCCCGACATGAAAAGTACTCCAAATACCCGAGTGAATAATATTTGGGTGAATAGTAACCCGTGAATAGTAACTTGTGAATAGTATTCCGGTATGAAAAGTGCCCCGAATACCCGAGTGAATAATACTAGAGTAAATAGTAATCGGGTGAATAGTCGTAATGTAAAAAATACCAAATAAAATGATATTTAATGACCATTTATATAAGTCAAAACTTTAACCAACCGAGTATAATAAAGAATGGAATAACAAAAGAAATCACCGTGCATGCGAAACTTGACATGATAAAAGTTATCCTAATAGAATAATAAATAACGGAATCAGTCGTTGCGAATATCGCACCGGCTGTGATATTCCAACAGAATAATAAAGAATGGAATAACAACAGAATCACCATGCATGCGGTAATTGCGCATACAAAGTTATTCCAACAGTAATAATAAATAATCTAACCAGTCCCACCAGAAACGCATGCATGTGATATTCCAATGTATAAATAAAGATTTTAACCAGTCCCACAGAAACGCACAAACAGGATATTCCAATAAAATAATAAAGATGGAACCAGTCCCAGATAAAAACGCATGATGTGATATTCCAATGTAATAATAAAGAATGGAATAACAACAGAATTTCACCATGTATGCGGTATTCATGATGTATAAAGTTATTCCAATGTAATAATAAATAATGGAATAATGTAAAAATTTCACCAAGTATAGGGTAGCTCACAGATACAAAAAGTTATTCCAATGTAATAATAAAGAATGGAATAATAGAAGTTCTCTTAATGAATATGAAAAATAATACCCCTTACAGTACAAATAAATAATATCCCTTACCTCAAAAGAATAATGGATAATCGGAATAAAGTGAGGTAGCAGACTTCTCTTCTTCTTTCTCTCTATAATTTCTCTCTATAATAATGGCTCGAAAGCTTTAGTGAATTGGTGAGAAATGAAGGAAGAATGAGCTTCTATTTATAGGAAAATATAGTTTCGATAATTGCACGTTTTGGGGCTCAAAAAATTACAGTACAATACCTCCAACTTTTCTTTTATTTTTAATTTAGTCTTGCAAGTATTATCAAACTTGCACCACCTCCCCTAATAGTAAATCATGTGAATCAATAGTAAAATCATGTGACTCAATAGTAAATCATGTGACTCAATAGTTCTAAACATGTGAACAAATTAATTACAATATAATACCTCCATCTTTAACTTAGTCATGCAAGTATTATCAATCTTGCACCAACTCCCCTAATAGTAAAGGAATGTGACTTAATAGTACACACATGTGAACAAATAGTTTTATAAGCATGTGAATAAGTAGCAATTAATTGCTCATTTATCCGATAAATTACCCGATTTATCAATATAACCCCAAGACATCAATTATCATAAGAATAGATGTCGATTTCAACTAACACCAATAATCCCAACACAATGAAACTATCAAATTTATCTTTAATCAACACGAACTTATTCATTATTAATATTATAACTGACAATATTTAACAACTAGGTCGCTCCTCGAAAGAGGGGCTTTCCAATAAGGATTTCTCCCTATCATGGCGCAATTAGGTGACCAAACCTCTCTTTAGCGTAACTTCTGCATATTGTAAATATTGCAATTTAATAATATGAATAACTTTTGTCGCCTCAATTATTGATTTAATAATATATCATATAATGCGGATGATACTACGACAATAATCGAATCAATAATATGAGAGATATGATGCAACAATTATCGTAGTAATAATCGAGTATAACCGAGTGACTTCTCACGTAAAGAACAATAATCAATACCGTGCGCTACTATACAACCACGCCAGACATCGCATTTCTTTTACTATCGAGTAGTTCAACAAGATCAACGTGTGAAAACTTCCGCCGTTATTTTCAATAAAATACTTTTGTCGCTTCCTCAATCCGACAATAATTTCGTCAGGGGTTCACTAATGATTGTATCGTCGCATTTGGATATTCTCCGGCACAAAAGAATATTCCCCACCAATCGAATATAATATAACAACTTGCATACTTTGCAAAAAAATTTATAAATATTACCCACAACTATAACATTATATAAAATAACCACCATAACATTAAAAAAAATATTTCGAGAAATTTAAATCTTTATTCGTAAAATTTGGGATTTTACAGGGAATTCCTTCCCTAGTATGACCTACCTAAGTTTATTTGGTATTTAATTGGCTCTGGTCAAAATATAGGATAATATGTGATATGTTAATTAACCTTGTTTTGTGGCGTTGTTTAAAAATGGCATCCCAGAATGTTGAGAACATCAATGGAGCACAGAGACCGCTGAGTCTCCACGCATCAATAATCGTGATAATGTGCATCGTGAAGTTGATAATCCTCGTGCAAACAACAACACTGACCAGATGATGAACGATGGAATGTTCAGAGGCTTTATGCAATTCATGCAACATAAGGCAAGAGCGGCTCCTGTCCAAAATGCAGTGGAAACACTGGCAACTCTCTGACGGTTACCACCAAGCACTTTAAGGAACCGGGACCATCGGAGTTTTTGGAGAGCCAATACCACTTAAGGCGAGACGTGGATAAAGCATATATCTGCAAGATATTTGATGTCTTGGGATGCTCGAGGAGCAAAAGGTTCCCTTTGCCACCTTCATGTCATGCGTGCAGGTGACATCGGTGGGAATCAGTAAACGACTCAACCCGCCGCACCAAGATGACTTGGGAGAAGTTCCAAGAATTGTTCAACGACAAGTACTTTCTCAAAGTATTCGTCCACATGAAAGAGGTAGAGTTCATCAAGTCGGAGCAAAACAACACGACCGCGTGTCGCAAAGACGGGCCAAGTTCACCGAAGTTGTCCCGATTAAGGCCCCATTTGGTTGATAATGAGGAGAGAATGACGCGAATATTTCTAAGAGGTTTGAAACCCGAGATACGCCAATATCTTATCTCTCATAAACCGTGGTTTGTATTCGGATGTTGTTAATGTGGCTCGCTTATTGAGCGCGATAATGAGTCAACCCAACCAAAAGAGAGCAACCGACAAAATGATAATACTAGTGATAGAGTCATCGTCGGCGGTGACAATAAGCATGGAGGAATCAACATGCCGTAAAATGGTAACCACTTCGTGGGTAATCATGGCCAAAATAATAAAAATGGACATTTCAAGAAGAGGAGATTAAACAATGATGGAAAGACGCCAACACTAGCAATTTGCTGTTAAAAGAAGGAGAACGACCACCTATCATATGCTTCAAATATGCAGAGGGACACATCATCCAAATCCATGCAAGATATTGTCGGGAATTCATTACTTGATTATATATTCTGTATCAGTATGCACACAAATCTTTAAATCAATCATGTTTGATGATAATTGCATTTTGGCCTTTCGATGTAACAATCTTATTTTCTTTCAAAGATCTTTTTAATTCAATATTAATTTATGGTGGATTGCATTATTGAATGTGATTACAAACCCAATGCATTTAGGAAGTAAATCCATCTTCCTCAAATCAAGTAGGTTTGTAATATTCATGCTACATGCAATCAAATTGCAAAAATTAAGCTTAAGCGTAAAATCGTAGTTTAAAATTTACAAACCATATACCCTTGATCACCCTTTATGCATAATTATTAATTAAACGAAAAGATAAAGAATAAAATCATACCCTCAAGATCGAAGCTTCCTCAGTACAAGTTCACCTCCAACTTTTTCGCTCAACTTGAATCCACCGGCCTTGGTTCCTTCCTTCGATCAACGTTACCACCCATGTTCGGGCCTCTCAGAGGTGATCCACCAAGAAGAATAGAATTCAAGAAGAGGGTATTTTGCTCAAACCCTAGTTTTTATCTCTATGTAAAAGGCATACTCTCAACAACTCGAATTATTACGCATTTTGTTAAAGTCAACAACCCATACCACCCATAATAAGACTCCTTTATTTATAATGTAAGCAACCCACCTTAACAATTAAGAATTGGTTTTATTTAATTAATTAAATTCCTTTAATTAATTAAGCTCCTTAATCTTATTAGTGATAATTAATTAAACTCTTTAATTAATTTAACCTCCTAATCTTATTAGAATAAATGAGAGTACTTATATTAAATTAATTCCTAAACTCTTTTAGAAATTAAAATAATAATAATTGTAATAATATTAATAAGACTCTCTTATTAATTTATATTTAATATTTCTAAAATATTAAATAATAATATTAAGCTATTTAATTTATTCTATCACCATAGATTAAATTAAATATACTTAACATATTATTACGATTATGCCATTAACTTCTTAAATAATTATTCTTCCTTTTATGGTGTGACCCTTTAGGTTCTCCATATTAAACCCATTGTGAATAAATCAATTAGAATAATTCTAATCTTATTTAAATAAATAAATTAAACAATTAATTTATTTAAATAAATAATATTTATTCTACAATAGTGATAAAGCCTCCCTAACATCAACGACTTTCCGTGATAATATAGATTTCAACATTAATCATTAAAGAACCTTTCGAGTAAATAGTTACCGCATAATTCAATCCTTCCACCATACAATGTCCCAATTAAATATAAGACATGGAATTACCACAAGTCTTATTTTATTTAATTATATGTATTTCGATCCTTAAACGCACAACTCCAAATAATGCAAATTAGAAACTCCTTTCTAATTTTATTCTCGCCTTCGCCAAGGACTACCCGGTTGTCATTTATCGAATCACATAGACATTTCTTCTTTATTGTGTGGTAGATTCTTTATCGATCATACATTATCTCCATGTACAACTTATTATACCCAAGCATACCCTTTGATATACCCTAAGGGTCTTAAGGAATAAGTCAAAGTATAACTCATCATACACAAGATACTATCATGATCTCAAGTCCAAGGATCACTAGACTAATATCACTACAGAATTCCTATTGTCGTGCAAGTAAACTCCATTAGTATTCCTTAGCGAGCCAATGCTCAAAGGAACTTATTCTCTAATAAGACCTACATACTTGCTTTTTTAGTGTTCTCCACAAATGATCACGAGATCAATCATCCTCATCCAATGAGCAAGTTAACGTATGTACCAATCTATCCTGGATTCACTAATCCCCAATTTAGTAATCCAATGATTGGGAACTATTTTAGTTTTAAGCTTTCTAAGAATTTAGATCTCATTAGAATGATCATCATCATTATTCTAAAAGCATTGCTTAAAACTACGGGTTTATCACATATTATAAAACAAAGATCATGTAGATAATTAAAAGCCTTTAATAAATTAATACTTTTATTAATAAATGAATAAGATTGTTACAAAGTATATGCTTTATCATCAAACATGATCGGCTTTCAGGCATACTACTTTCAATCTCCCACTGCATTAAAGCCAATCGTCATGGTATCTTATACTCTTCTTCTAAGTGACGATTATCCTCGCCGTTGGATAAGCTTTAGTTAATGGATATGTAATGTTGTTCTTGAGAGTCCACTATCTCTATAGTGATTTCCCATCTTTTAATGATTCTAATAATCAAATGAAAGTGCCACAACACATGTTTAGATCCAAGATGAGACTTAGAACTATTCCTAGTTCTCAGAATGAACTTTTAATCCAAACAATCAACTCATGCCTTCTTCATTTATAGCTATATACTTTGTCTTTATTACTAAACCAAGAACTCTTTCTTTGTTTGGAACCTTTCCAATTCAACGCACTAATCGTTCAAGATAACACTTTACCTTAAAGTGGATTTTCTCATCATCTTGGTCTGTCTTCAAAAACTTGAGTCCGTTAAGCCCTCTAGTTTTAATTCGCACCCATCATGTATGATCACATCCTTAGTGTCGGTTAAGAACTTTAAGATGTTTTTCACCGACTCGCAAAGTGAACTTCTCCGTAATATGACCGATCAACATCGTGTCTCGTGATATTTCATTGCATACATGATAGTTACTCATGCGATCTCTTTTTCGTGAGTCTGTGGGGACTTTTAAGAGAAATACACTCCATAGCTCATCGACACGAGACATCTCTTGAGTTTGCCATGCTAAACGACTTTAGCATCAAATGAATATATCGCTCTTGAGTTAAGTCGAGCATCCTCTAAAATCTATCTATATAGATTTAGATCCCCAATTAAGATACTCTTCCCAAATCATTCGTGGAGGAATTTTTGTACAACTTTATCTTTACTTCGATCAGTAGCATTGGTATGTCATTCCTTATCCGTAGTATATCAACATATAATACTAGAAATTTCAAGACGCTCCCAATCGAATTCTATCAGACACACTAAAACTCTTACCTCATCGTATGTAACTCGATCATCATCTTCTATGATGCGTACCTCATCATCATCATCCATGATGAATCCATACCTCCTGTGTATCTTGATGATATTCTAGATTTACGATTCTTGTTGTGGTACAATAGGTCTATCTACGTGTTCCTCTTGTTTGACTTATAGTGTTTTGTGGTTCTTGAACTCTTCAAGATCTATTATCCTCCCACTAGCCCCTTCAATGATAAACACCTTTATCTTAGAAGGCGCCGTGTTCGTAACAAACACCTTTTGCTAAGTAGAATTATAGAAATATATACCCTAAACTTACTTTAGGATGTCCCACAAATCATACATGTCAAATCTTGTCCCAAGCTTATCCTTTGAAACCTTTTCACATAAGTTGACAACCCCTTATCTTAACATACTTAAGATTAGAATCCTCCCCGTCCATAACTTTTATGGAGTCTTTGGGTCAATTTTGAGGTTACCATTTTCGTAGATATGCACGACCATTTCTGGACATGATCCTGAAGGATACCGGAATGTCGGTAAAATCATTATGGACCGTACTCATGTCCAACAAGGTATGATTTTTCCTTTCGTATACATCAATCAATTATCGCGTATCGACGATGTGTCCATTATGAGAAAACCATTTGAGATGATCTAGAAACTTATTGCACAAGTATTTATTCCTTTATCTAATCAAAGAATCTTAATACTTTGCCAATTTGTTTCACTTTTGAATTCTTTGAACCTTTCAAATAATTCGCACTTGTATTTCAAAGAAATACACACATTCAACTCTTTGAATGATCATCTCCTTTTCTTATACTAATTTGTTCAATATGCAAAATTATTTTCATGTAAGTCAAGTATACAAAATTTATTAAGTAATCTTTCATTTATATAAAAAACATTATTATAAATAAATAACAATTGTTCTTAATTATAATACCAAAGATTTCATTGTCCAACAATAAAATGGAAATAATATTTTTAACAAGAACTAGAATACAATAACAACTTATTGACTTAATAGATTTGCCCGTAGGCATCGCTAAACTATAAGTTTCTATGGCTAATATGGCAACCTTTGCTACATTTCCCACACATAGGATTAATTATATTTGTTTAGCTTTCTACTTCTGTTTGGTCCTTTCATAAATCTATATTTATGATAACCAAAGTCGATATCCAATATCCAAGTAGAACCTTGACTTAAATAAAAATTTATTTCAATCATGAACAAAAATCAGATTGTAAACCAAACTTCACTAAGCTTCTTTGGTTAGCCTCTCGCAAGATGCTTCTCGCAGCTTTCTTTCCAAAGGTCCAGGCTTATTGCAAGGAAGCAAACTCCTTTGCCATCCATATCGCTTTTGTTCTTATTATCCTTTGTTTACGCCTTTCTATATACCTTCTTTGAATCGCTCTTCCTTTCGTAAGATCCTTTGGCCCCTACCAAGAAGACATGGTCTTTCTTGGTTGGAAAGTGACTCTCATCATTTTTCAACATGTTAAGCAAATCAACGGTCGATATCTAGCTTGTTTATATAAAAATTCACAACAATTATTGAAAGGAGTCCGGAGTGAGTGCAAGATCAAATCTTGGCTCAACTCTCCATCCATGACAAAACCAGGTTGTCCTAATTGATCAATCAAATTGATTATGTTAAGAACTTTTTATCAGTATTATAGTGCCATTGGCCATTCTAGATCGGAAGAGCTCCTTAGATATCTCGATATCTATCGGGCCCCACTTTCCTCACCATCAACTACTTGATGTGCGGGAATATAGTAGGAGCATCCATAGTTTCATATCCGACGACCAAGCTCAAGCATTTCGGGATGTGAGCATGATGCATCGAGCCAATCGTGCATCATCTTGCCACTTTCTAAAAGTAGCAATGTCTTCCTCGTAGGCATTGTTCGCAACCATTGCAGGATAGGCGATTAAGGACATAAGATAGCTTTTCACCAACCATGAGAACTTTTCTCAATTTCCTTAACCAATCCGCTTAATTCTTGGCCCGATTAATTTAGCATCTAATATACTTCATGTTGATAAGTAATTCAAGACATTGTAAAATTTTGTAAATGAATTTGTATTTAACAACATTTTAACATACATTCTTTTATTAATTACCAAAATAATTTAGGTCTTGTTTTAAATTGGTATCTCCCACTATTTTTTCAAACTATATTACCTCACTTATATAGTTCGGCAAAAAAATCTAATTAAAGATTTGCTAGTGAGAATAAGGATCCCATTTCAAATGTATATAGCCTTGTGGTGACACAACAAACTATATATAAATAAATAGGTAGACAACTTTTGTCAATTACATCAACTATGCAACTCCTCAGTATTTTGCCTCTTAGATTATTTTGATCAAGTGGTGGCACATCCAATCAAAATTATCCAAGTTAAGTCCGACCTAGCACTCCATATATTCAAAAAAGAAAATATCATCCTTGTGGTGACACAACAAAACAATATTGTTCAATTTTCTTTATAAGCATCAAATGTGATAAATTAACATCTTAAATACTTAATACTTGCCTTGTGGTGACACAACAAACTCATATTAAATATTTAATACTCTATTAATTTTATCATGCTAGAAGGCTTACGCTCGATATTCCAAATATCTTTGAACGCTTAGGACTTAATATAAAAATTTGAGGGGTTTGTTATTAATTTGTCTCATCTTGTTTAGCGGCATGCATTACATATATATATAAAATACGATATTATATTAATGAACATGCGAATGCATGTTTGCATAATATATAAAATATATAGTATAGCATGCATATAGAATACTATATTCAACCCTGATTGATTATGGACTTTTATTCTAGTTTGGTTCACTAGAGCCACCAAGTGAACCAAAAGGTCAAAACCTAGGGTGCAAGAAATAATATTTAAATATAACTATTACATTTAAACCCTGCTCCATTACAAACGGTCTTCAAGCGCCTTTACTTCCTTGATCTCCAATTCTTCAAAATAATTCTAAAATTCCTATTACATAACTATTTTAAAATAAATAAAACCTTGATCGCTAGCCAAGGGAAGTACATAGGAGAGAGATAGAATTTACATTAAGAAAAATTAGAGAAGACGAGGTACGCAGACCCCATTTAATAAAACCCATACATTCATGCATCCAACTAAAATAAAATCCAATCACATCGGTCAATAGTCCATAATCAATCCCATTTATTATCATACACATCAACAAAGTGACATCGAGCCAAACCTTTATGCTAATTATTAATTGTTTTAATTTGATATGATATCGATATGTGTTTAGAACAATTTAATTGGGCATAATTTTATCAGATAAAATTTATAATAAAAAAAAAAAAACCGATTTGATTACATATATGAATATTACAAACCTAACAAAGAATGTCATCCAAAGCATGTTACAATTGTGGAAGAAAAGGTCACCGACCCGATTTTGTGTCGTGCACCAAGACAAGTCCAAATTGGATGGAGGCATCAAAGGTCATTCCCTGCATAAGATAAAACCTAGAGTTCAAGGAGAGCGTTTGTCGTGACCTCCCGTAGAAGCAAGGAACCCGAACGAGGTCATCACGGGTAAACTTATCATAAACTCTAAATAAGTATATACCTTATTTGATACCGCCTCTACCCATTCATTTATTTCTCCTACTTGCGCCAACATTTAAATTTGACTCTGAGAAATTAGATTTTGACTTATCTGTTGAAACTCCGCTGGGAGAAACCTTCATTACATCCAATCGCTTATAAGTCTTGTTTGGTTTAAATCCAGTACCCTAACATTACCCGTCGATCTTATTTCATTGAAAATACTTGCATTTGACGTAATTCTAGGGATTGATTGGTTAACTACTCATCATGCAAAATTGATTATTTTCGTAAGATTGTTAGCTTTCATATTCCTAATCAACCTATTATGCGAATTCAAGCAACCAAACCATTAAAATCAATCACCGCTATCTCAAGCCATAAAGCTATTCGCTTATTGAAAAATGGATGTCAAGCTTTCTTAGCTCATGTCACGGATCTAAACAAAAATACGCCGCTTTTGAATGATATTTCTATTGTTAATTAATTTTCGGACGATTCCTCAAGAACTTCCCCGCCTACCCCCGTGAGCGTGAAATTGAATTTTGTATCGACCTTGAACCCGGTACAAAACCTATTTCCAATGCCCCATATCGAATGACTCTATTGAACTTCGTGAGTTAAAGACTCAACCGCAGGAATTGTTAGACATCGGCTTCATTCGCCCTAAGACGCCTCCTCGGGGTGCCCTCGTTTCTATTCGTGAAGAAGAAAGATGGGGAGTATGCGATTTTGTATTGATTATCTGGAGTTGAACCATGTCACTATCAAAATAGATATCCATTGCCTCGCATTGATGACCTGTTTGACCAATTGTAAGGCGCCAAATTCTTTTCAAAGATCGATCTTCGCTTAGGATATCACCAATTGAATATTAGAACCGATGACATTCCAAAGACGGCTTTTCGGAACTCTGATGCGACGGCATTATGAATTCCTAGTCATGTCTTTTGGATTAATTAATGCTCCTCCGCCGCCTTCACGGATATGATGAACCGAGTATTCAAAGAATATTTGGATCACTTTGTGGTCGCCTTTATTGATGACATCCTTATTTATTCCAAAAGCCGTGAAGATCATGAAACACTTGAGGTCGATACTCCAAAAGCTTCGTTAATATAAGATTTATGCCAAATCAAGAAATGCGAGTTCTCGGCGAGGAAGTAACATTCCTTGGGGACGAGTATCAAGTTATGGAATATCCGCTTGATGCAAAGAAAAGATCGGTTTATTCAAAGTCATGAGCAAGCTAAATCGAATGGATCAAGCACGTAGCTTTCTCGGCTTAGTTGGTTATTATCGGAGATTCGTAGAAGGGTTTTCTCGAATCGCTACTCCCTTAACTCAGCTGACTCGAAAAGATATAAAATTCAGTTGGAACGAGGAATGTGAGAAGAGTTTTCAAGAACTCAAGAGAAGACTCATTTCAAAGACTGCTCGACAATACCATCTCGCCGAGGATTTGTCATCTACAGTGATGCTTCAGGCAAAGGTTTAGGATGTGTTCTCATGCAACATGGGTCTCGACAACTCAAAGAATATGAGAGGAATTATCCTACTCATGATCTAGAATTGGCAGCTGTTGTCTTCACACTTAAAATTTGGAGGCATTATTTGTATGGGGAGAAAGTGGAGATCTTTACTAATCATAAAAGCCTCAAATATTTCTTCACTCAAAAGGAACTCAACATGCGACTGCGACGTTGGCTTGAACTGTTGAAAGATTATGATCATACCATCTTGGAAAAACAAACGTGGTAGCTGACACGTTGAGTAGAAGATCATATGCGGGTACGAGTACGATATTGTCAACGCAAAGGCCCATTTTGTATGACTTGCAAAGGATGGAGATAGAGATAAAGACTCCAAGGACCCATGTGATGATGGCGAATATACGAGTAGAACCAACCTTAATCGATTAAGTCAAAGCTACTCAAGCTACAGACCTGGAGCTGATGTGTATAAGGAAGAAAGTACAAGAAGGTGCTATGCCAGAAGCAAAAATCGATGAAGAAGGAATACTTCGAGTAAACTCTAGACTTTGTGTTCCTAACGATCATGAGTTAAAGTATAAAATCATGATGGAGGCGCCTAACACACATCGCTTGAATCCATTTGGGAATACCAAATGTATCATGATCTTCGTTATACATTTTGGTGGAGCAATATGAAGATAGAGATAACATTGTTTATCCCAAGGTGTCTAACTTGTCAATGAGTCAAGGCGGAGCATCAAGTACCAAAAGGTCCATTGCAACCACTTGAAATTCCAGAATGGAAGTGGGAGAACATTACCATGGATTTCAAGCATCGGTCTTCCCAAGGTTTCTCAAGGCATAGATGCAATTTGGGTTATTGTTGATAGATTGACCAAGTCTGCTCATTTCTTACCAATACGAGAAACTTATACACTTGAACGTCTTGCTCGTATGTACATAAACGAGATTGTAAGGTTGCATGGTATGCCAGTATCCATAGTTTCTGATCGAGACCCAAGATTCACTTCATGATTTTGGGTTAGTTTACAAAAAGCTATGGGCACGGATTTACGATTTAGTTCTAAGATATCATCCTCGCATTTTACTAACAATCGAGAGGACTATTCAAACTCTTGAAGATTTATTAAGACTCGTGTCCTTGACTTCAAGGAAAGTTGGGACAAGTTCTTACCATCGGTGGAGTTTTCCTACAACAACAACTACCAATCAAGTATCGGCATGGCTCCATTCAAGCATTGTATGGAAGAAAGTGTCGCTTCTCAAAGATCTTTGGGATGAGGTGGGTGAAGAAACGTTGTTGGGACCAAAGGTTGAAAACGTATGACTACGGAAAAATTCAAACGATCCTAAGAACGTATAAAAATCTCACAAGATCGACAAAAGAGTTATGCTGATCTTCATCGAAAGGACGTGGAATTCGATATTGGAGATCATTTGTTGTTACGTGTTGCTCCAGGGAAAGAAGTTACAAGATTTGAAAAGAGAGGAAAGCTCAATCCTTGATTCATTGGCCCATTTTTAATCCTCGATCGAGTAGAAAATGTGGCGTATAGACTCGCTTTACCGCCAAGTATGTCTCGTGTTCATAACATTTTTCATATATCCATGTTACATAAATATATGGAAGACCCGAACCACATTATTGAGTTAGAACCAGACGAAATAGCGGAAGATTTAACGTATGAAAAGATTCATGTTCAAATCTTGGATAAGAAGGAACATATTCTACGCTCCAAGGTAATACTTCAAGTCAAAGTTTTATGGAGGAACCACGATGTTGAGGAAATGACCTTGGAGTTAGAATCTGAAATGAAATCAAGGTATCCTTACCTCTTCGACATACCAGGTACGTACCTTAATTTTGAGGGCAAAATTTTATAAGAAGGGGAGATTGTAAGACCCCAACTTTTATGAATAAAGATGAATTTTCTATAATTATCATTTTTGAATATTATGGAATAAATTTGATATAATGTTATAGTTGTGGGTAATATTTATAAATTTTGCAAAGTAAGCAAGTTGTTATATAATATTCGATTGGTCTGGGAATATTCGCTTTTAACAGGGGAATATTCGTGACGACGACACAATAAATCATTAGTGGACCCCTAGCAAATGTAATTATTATCGGATTAAGAAAACGACAAAATATTTTTTATGAAAATAACGGCTGAAGTTTTACCGTTAACTGTTGAAACACCCGGTGTTAAAAGTACAAGAATACGCGTGGTTGCATCACGGTATTGATTATTGATTCTTACGTGAGAAGTCACTCAGTTTTGTTCAATTATTGCTACAGTAATTGTTATATAATATCTCATGTTATTTGATTCAATTATTGTCGATATTTTATATATTATTAAATCAATAATTGAGATGACAGAGTTATTAATATTATTATTTGCAATATTAACGATGTCTAGAAGTTATGCCAAGGAGAGGTTTGGTCACCTAATTGCGCGCCAATGGGGAGAAATCCTTATTGGAAAGCCCCCTCTTTCCTGAGAATGACCTGGTCGATTAATATTGTGAATTATAATAATGATGATAAATGTTTTTAAAAATATTGAGAAGATTTTTATGGAGTATTTGTTGTAGATTTTGGCGTATTTTTGGACCCCAATCTACTCATTTTTCAAAATAATGTGTTATGAGTGTGATAATATATATAGGTTGTCACGTACGGGTGGGGGGGGGGGAATTTGGTTTTAGTGTCACGTTATATATTATATATATATATATATTATATAAATCAAGTGGGAAGTTCAGGCAGTATCACGGGATTGAATCCCGTGAAGTTTTTTTTACACATGTTATTTACATATATAATATATATTATATTTAAAAGTTTTGTTTTATTTGAATATTTTATTAAATTAATATGGACCGTTCGTTTAAAAGCGAATCGATCTGAACCGTTCATGAATTAGTTACTATTCAGTCCATTCTCCTATAAATAGAAGCGTATTCCTTCATTATTTCTTACGAATTCACTGAAAACTCTAGAGAGAGAAAATTATAGAGAGAAGGAAGAAGAAAAGTATTCTGCTACTTCACTACTTCTATATCCAGTTCTTCTAAGGTAAGGAGTATTATTTCTTTTGTATTCATGAAGAGAACTTCTGTTATTCCATTCTTTATTATTCTGTTGGAATAACCTGTATATGCTGGCTCGTACCTATACATGGTGAAATTCTTCATTATTCCATTCTTTATTATTCTGTTGGAATAACCAAGCTGTGCGTTTTCGCATGACCTGGTTCCGTTATTTATTATTCTGTTGGAACATCATGTCTGTGCGTTTTCGCATGACCTGGTTCCGTTATTTATTACTCTGTTGGAACATCCTGTCTGTGCATTTTCGCATGACTTGGTTCCGTTATTTATTATTCTATTGGAACATCATGTCGGTGCGAATTTCGCCTGACCTGGTTCCGTTATTTATTATTCTGTTGGAATAATCAGTCTGTGCGGTCTATCTCATGCCTGGTGATTTCTTTTGTTATTCCATTCTTTGTTATACTCAGTTGGTTAAAGTTTTGACTTCTATACTCCATGAAATTAGTGAAATATCCTTGATATTTGCGCTTCATCCAGTATCTTTTCATGAAAATATTCTTCTGAGCATTCTTGAATTTTACTCTACAAAGAAGTATCATGTTGATAATTTGGACATTATTAGTTCTTGGATAAATTAATTCTTGAACTTGTTTTATTGAATTCTTATATCATTGTCATCGTCCTCATGTTTATATTTTGTGTTGAAAGTCATCTGTGGCTTCAGAGTGCATAGATGTACTTGGTATGATTATGACTGAGGATTATTCGGTAATCATGGTAAGTAATGTTACAAATGATGTGGTAAAAGTCCTCATTATCCCGTAGTGCATTGATGGACAGCTTGTTGGCATGATCATGACCATTGATGAATACACATAATATCCTTGACCCAGAAAATGCATGGATAAATTGTGGTTGTGATACTAATGAATATCCTTGGTAGTAGTGCATGGATGATGTGGATTATTTATTAAAATTTGAGTCACGCCGATAAAAGTGATGAAAAACCTTTAAATCATAAAAGATAGTAGATTTTATTCTCTACTTGACTCTTTTAATGGATTACTTTGTTCCAATCGCAGCTTAAACTTGATGTCTATTGTATTTTATCGGTTTAACATTATCAAGACTAATGATAATTTATTACGCATTATCTTAGTCATAATATTTTTTTTTCGGGCTAGTTGAGCTTCACCCTTTTCTTTCACCGCTTCTTCGTGAAATGAGAAACGTGGCGTGGACTAATCGGGGAACGAAGTGACGGTCCCGAGATGGTGTCTTAATAGTCCTCACTATTCTATAAAATAGTGTGATAATAAATATAATGAGGACTTATTCTGAGAGTGGATATTGTCTAGAAGACAATATTTGTATTAAAACTCACAACTCTTGTTGTATATTAAAGATTGTGTTTGTATTCTGTACCATGTATTTGGCGACTCAGAATAAGTGATGTATACCTATTTTGGGGGCGTCACACGGTTCGTGCAATTTTTGGTGCGGTTTCGGTTTTAATTTGGTTATTTGCTTAGCCCTAATTAAAATTATTACATTTTATTGATGTTTATATCATACTTTTTTTATGCAATGTATCATATTTATTAAATTAATGTGTCATACTAGTGAGGATGCTACAATACCTTTGGAGCCAATAACGCAAAAAAAAGACTCATAAGCGTCAACTTTCTTTCTGAAGTTTTTATTACAATTAAGTGAATTTAATAATTCTAATTTTGGAATCTGATGAAAAAAATTAAGGATGAAATTCAATTAGATTTGAATTTCAATTTCAAGATAAAATAAACGAAAATAGAATCATATTTTACAAGATTACCCTAGATATATTTATAATTTAAAAAAGTATTAATTTATAATTTTGATGGACCATATATTTATATAAGGGTCTTTTTAAAAAGGAGAATATAAAAGTGCATTGCCGTGTAATTTTAATAGGACCATATATTTATGTATTTTTTTGGTTCGCTTAATTTAGAGTTGACCAAATGCGGGTAGAGTGCCGTGTTCACCAAATCACTTGCTGCCAATATTCCCTTAATCTTTTTCTCACGTTACGTTAATTGGACTTTTTGTTTCGGTTTGACGTACGTAATATTATACACCTATATATAATAAGTACTGTTAAACTCTGTAGTGTTGTCTCTGTTAATTGTGCGGTCATAGTCAAAAAATTATACTATAAATTTTTGCAAGTAACAACATGCATGATAATGATACTTAGTAATCTTTTTTTTTAAATTATAAAATTATTATTAATTTTTAAAAATCAATTTAATATATTCTTAAATTTATAATTGAGAGATGATTTATTAATTATATATATATATATAATCGGCGCCGTTCTCCAGCGTAGAACTTTTAGAGATAGTTTACTATATTCATTATTATATTGATTTTAAATTTAAAATTTCTTAAGTTTTAAAATTTATTTTTTAAATCGCTTTAATTATGTAATCAAAGACTTTCTATTGCAATTTATAAAATTAACGTACGTTATATTCAAAGTCAAGATAGAAATAGTAGGAATGGTGGAGTAGTTATAAAAAACAATACATTTATTCTAATTGTACCTTTAACCATTTATTTGATGATAATTAAGAATGTTGACTATTTTTGTGCAACATGAAATAATGTATTGGAGTGGACTTTAGAAAGTCTAACTTGACACTTTCCTTCCTCCCACCGTCGTTTAACACTAATAGCTTACTTGTTTCAACTTAACAAATTTATTTTAAAGTGAATTAAAATTAAAATATAAATTTATTTTTTAAGTTGTGATTTATAAGTAAATGTGTTTGGCATTAATTTAACTTATAAGTTAGAAATTAAGTTAAAATAAGTTCTGAAAATGTTCAGCTCGTAATTAATGACTTATAAATTAAAATCAAATGTAAAGATTATTAAAAATGACATTAATAAAAAGAGGGGCAAAATGGACATTATATTTGATCAGTCTAACTTATTTTAAAATGACCTATTAAATAAGTTACTAATACTAACTTATTCTTTTTGACTTAAAAATTAATTTATAAGGAAAAAAATAAGTCGTTGTTTAATGTAGAATAAATGTGACAAATGACTTATTACAAGTTATTGCCGAACAGGCTGAATAATTTTATACAAGTTAGTTTATATATATATATATATATATATATATATATATATATATATATATGCTTTTTCTGTCCCAATGCACTAGCAGCATTTCTTTTCTACACAAATTATATTTTATAAAACTCCACTAATTAAGATATCAAAATTTTCTCTGTTAGAGTAAGTCAAGTAAAATCCAAAATTAATTCTAAAAATATTTATTCATAAATTGATTAGATTATATATTACATATATGAGATAAGTTTACTTTATTTAAAATATTTGATAAAAAAAAACATATTACAATTTACAAATAATTGAGATGAATATTAGAGTGTGATAAAATATGGACGAAGGCATCTCGTGTTTTTGTTTACAATTAGACTTGACTACAACGAGGATACGCCAAAGAGTCCACATTACCCATAACAGAGATGTGGTGTCAAAGTCAGATAAAATATTTTATTTTTTAAGAAAATATGGTTCTATAATAAGAATTTTTTTAAATAATAGTATAAAATAATATAATATTATATATTTTCCATCATATTATTATTATTATTAGTATAAAGAAATTATTATTTTATAAATAAAATAGAATAAAAATTTATTTTTTATATTTATAAATTTCATTCTAATATTATTACAAACATAATCATAGAAAAGTCCATTCTAAAAATTAGCTGAACAAACGTGAGAAACCACAATGTAGAATTTGTCCAATACATAACACCAACACATTTTGAATACGCAACAGGTAACACTATTAATAAAAATTATTAATCACACATTAAATTTATTTATTTTTATATTTTTATAAGTCATATTAATTTTAAAATTTAATATATCTATCTTAAAAATCAAATTGAATCTCTAATTTTAAAACAGATAGAGTATTTTCTTAATTTTATTATAGTTGGATTCTTTATTTTAGACAATTTTCTAAAGAAAGATAGGTTAAATAGAAGAGGATAAATTTCAAATTTTAATTAAATTTATGAGTAGTTGGTTGACAAAAAAGAAAACAAAAAAATTGAAATTAGGTTTGGAAAAAATTGTGATTTTTAAAATGAGTGATTAATTTTTTTATCTTTGTTTTCTCTTTTCTATTCATTACAAAACTCAAAAAATAAAAATTGAATTGAATTGAAAACCGGTAAACCTGGAAACATACCTCTACTCCAAAAATTTGTGACTGAATTAATAAAAATATTGTTGAATAATATATTTATTTACTCTTATAGATAATTAAAATTACATTTAATATATATCATTTTTTACTATTTGTAAATAAATTTTGTAATGTACTAATTATTTTTGAATTTTTTCTTTAACAATTTGGTCAATAACAAATTTAATGAATGTTGTTGTAGTATTTTGTGTGTTTCAAAATTAGGTATACATCACCCATCTTGGGTAGTGACATACGTAGTATGTAATTTAAATACAACTTACTAATATAACTAGTCTAGGTATAATACGACATAAAGCATGAAATTGAATATAAATATTGTCTACTAGAGATCATACAAACTCAAAAGGAGTCCTCATTATAATTATTATCACACTATTTCACGTAATAGTGAGGACTACTAATCTTATCCTCCGGACCATTACTCTGCTCCCCGACTGTCCCCAAATTTATATTCTCATTTCACGAAGAAAAAGTGAAAGAAAGGATGAGCTCAACTAGCTCAAGAAGAAATATTATGACTAAGATAATGCGAGAATAAATTATCATTACCCTACAACAAAGTGTTAAACTAATAAAATATAATGAACATCAAGTTTAACTACAATGGAACCAAAGAATCCATTAAAAAGAGTCAAGTAGAAAATAAAATCTACTATCTTTTATGATTTTAAAAGGTTTTCATCATCATTATAAATTTGACTCGACTTTTAATAAATATTCCACATCATCGAATCACCCTCGCACACTACTACTAAATGAGGATATTCTTTAGTATCACGACCACAATTATTCACGCACTACTGAGCCAAGAATATTTGTGTATTCATTAATGATCGTGATCATGCCAACAATCATCCCATCAATGCACTACGGCCACTTGAGGATTTTTACCACATCATTTGTAACATTACTGGTCATGATTACAATCAATAGTCTCTCGGTCATAATCATACCAAGTCCATCTACGCACTACAGAATACACGATGACTTTCAACATAATATAAACATGAGGATGATGACAATGATATAAGAATTCAATAAAACAAGTTCAAGAATTAATTTATCTAGAAACCAATAACATCCAAATCGACAACATGATATCTTTGTTTTGTAGAGTAAAATTCAAGAATCTTGAGAAGAATATTTCCATGAAAGGATCTTTGGATGAAGCGCTTGAAATATCGAGGATATTCCACTAATTTCATGGAGTATAGAAGTCAAAGTTTTAACCAACCCAGTATAATAAAGAATGGAATAACAAAAGAAATCACCATGCATGCGATGATCAAGACAGCAAAGTTATTCCAACGAGATAATAAATAACGGAACCGGTCCCATGTATAACGCATGCATGTGATGTTCCAATGAATAATAATAAAGATTTTAATCAGTCCTGTAAAAACACACGAACGTGATGTTCCAACAAAATAATAATAAAGATTTAAACCAGTCCTGTAAAAACACACGCATGAGGATGTTCCAACGAGAATAATAGAAGAATGTCACCAAGTATAGGGTAAACCACGATATACAAGTTATTCCAATGTAATAATAAGCAATGGAATAACAACAGCTTTCTTCATGAATAAGAAAAGAATAACACCCTTACTTTTAGTAGGAGATTGAATCTTGCGATAGTGTAGTAACAAAATACTCTTCTTCTTTCTCTCTTATTCTCTCTATACTTTCTCTCTATATAAGCTTGAATGAATTCGTGAAAAATAATGAAGCACTAGGCCTCTATTTATAGAAGATTTCTAACTTAGCACCGCCATGTGAAAAGGCAAGTGGCTCGACGGTATCGTGATGTGAAAAGAAAAGTGGTTTGACGCTCAGTAATGTGAAACGACAAGTGGTTCGACGTCTGTAATGTGAAACGACAAGTGGTTCGACGCCTGTAATATGAAACGGCAAGTGGTTTGACGTCTGGTAAAGGTAATTACTATTGACGAAGGTAATTACTATTCACAAAGATAATTACTATTGACGAAGGTAATTACTATTGACGAAGAGACTCTTAGATGATGACATATGGGCCCCCCCCATAAAATAATCAAACTTACCACAAACGTCTCATAATGTAGACTCTTTATATACATCAAGGATTGAATAAATATTACCACAAATCATTTTATTTTTAATCAACACATATTTAATCTTTTTCAACAATTATTAATCATTTATAACTTGTCGTCTCAATTATTGATTTAATACTATAACATATTATACAGATGATACTGTGACAATAATTGAATCAATAATATAAGAGATATGATGCAACAATTCATCGTAGCAATAATTGAATCGTATAATTGAGTTATAAGACCCCAAATTATTAATAAATAAAATTTATTTTCCTCTATTTATTATTTTGAAATAGTAAGGGTGATTTGATTAATGTGGATAAGCTTATGGGTAAAATACGCAAATATTTCGAATAAGCAAGTGGTTATAAAATATTCATTATTGTTTGGAATATTCGTTTGGTCGTGGAATATTATGCAATGCAATATTAGCTTCTTTTAATGGGCCCCATAACTTGGAAAGCGATTGGATGAAGAAAACGACAAATATAAGTTGTTTATAAATAACGGCGTGAAGTTATTCACAGATTATCTTGTTGGAATACAACGTGACGCCCCAAAATAGGTATACATCACCCATTCTCGAGTTGTCATTATATGAGTGCGAAACAACTACAACTTTATTATTACAACAATGAAAGCTGTGAGTTTGAATACAAATATTATCTTACTAGACAATATCCATACTCAAATAAATCCTCATCACATTTATTGATACATTATTTTACAAAAATGGTGAGGACTACTAAACAACTTTGTGACGCCCCCAAATTAGGTATACGTCACCCGTCTTGGGTCGCCACTTATATGGTACATAAATTCAAATACAACTTACTAATATAACTGTAAGTGTATAATACGACATAAGCGTGAGTTTGAATACAAATATTGTCTACTAGATATTATACAAACTCAAAAGGAGTCCTCATTACAACTATTATCACACTATTTCACGAAATAGTGAGGACTACTAATCTTATCCTCCGGACCATTACTCCGCTCCCCGACTTCGTCCCGGCTATGTTCTCATTTCACGAAGAGAAAAAGTGAAAGAAAGGGTGAGCTCAACTAGCCCAAGAAGAAATATTATGACTAAGATAATGCGAGAATAAATTATCATTAGCCTTCAAATGAAGTTAAGCCGATAAAATACAATAGACAACCGGTTTAAGCTGCGGCGTGGAATATGCGATCCATTAAAAGAGTCATAGAGAAATAAAATCTACTATCTTTTAGGTTTTAAAAGGTTTTATCAATTTTTATCATTTGAGACTCGAACAATAAATAAACCACCACATCTAATCATCCACGTACCACGGTCGAGGATTTTCATCAAGTTATCAATGGTCAGCATTATCTTAGAATCACCCCCGGTCATAATCATACCAAAAACTATCCATCATTTGCATTACGACCAGGGCCAATTTGAGAACTTTTGTCACATCATTTATATCAAGTCGTGATTATCTGGATTGATCCACCGGTAATAATCATACTAAGTTCATCTATGCACGTAAGCGAAAAGATAACATAATATAACATGAGGATGATGACAATGACATAATAATTCAATAAAACAAATTCAAGAATTATTTAATCCATGAATTATTAACGTCCAAATTGTCGACATAATCTTGTTTAGAGAGTAAAATTCAAGAATGATCGGAAGAATATTTCCATGAGAAGATCTTTGGATGAAGCGCAAATATCGAGGATATTCTACTAATTTCATGGAGTATAGAAGTCAAAGTTTTAACCAACCGAGTATAATAAAGAATGGAATAACAAAAGAAATCACCGTACGATGCGGTGCTTGGCATGACGAGTTATTCAACGAGATAATAATAACGGAACGGTCGGGTGAAATTCACAATCAAGCAGGATGTTCCAACAGAATAATAAAGATGGAACCGGATCCGGTGTAAAAAACACACGGATAGGATATTCAGCGAGAATGATAAAAGCGGAACCGGTCGGTGTAAAACACCGCATGCAGGATGTTCCAATGAATAATAAAAAGCGGAACCGGTCCTGTAAAACACATGCATGGGATGTTCCAACGAGAATAATAGAAGAATGTCACCAAGTATAGGGTAAAAGCAGCATTATCTGAGTTATTCCAATGAGATAATAAGCAATGGAATAACATAAGGATTTCACCAAGTATAGGGTATCTGCATTGATCAAAGGTTATGTATAGGGTATGCCACTTTTACGGGTTATTCAAATGAATAATAGTGAATGGAATAACGAAGTTCTCTTCAAGAAGAAAGAATAACACCCTTACCGTAAGTAAAAGAACCTGAATATAGAAGTAGTGAAGTAGCGAGAATACTCTTCTTCTTTTACATAATTTTCTCTATAACTTCTCTCTATAATTTCTCTCTAGAGTTTCAATGAATTAATAAGAAAGAAAATAATGAAGGAATGAAGCTTATTTATAGGAAAATGGAATGCATAGTAACTAATCCATGAAACGGTCCAGATTGATTTACTTTAATCGGACGGTCCATATTTAAAGAAAAATCTTTTAAATAAAATATAATATATTCTATTTATATAAAAACATTTTACTATGCAAACACTATGCAATACTATGCAAAACACTATGCAAAATACTAAGCTGAACACTATGCATAATAAAATATAATATATTATTTATAGAATAACTTTAATAAAGTATTCTATTTTATATAAAAGATGTTTACTTTTATTACGTTAATAATACGAATAAAACAAAAGCGTCATTATCGCTATAATAATTCATATTATTAATCGACAATAATAGAATCAAACCGAGTGACTTCTCACATAAAGATCGATAATCAATCTTTTGAGTGTCTACTTATGCAACCACGTATTCATCAGTACTTTTACTACCGAAAGTAGTTCAACAAGAACCACGGTAAAACTTCCGCGTTATTTCAATAAAATATTTTTGTCGTTTTCTCGATCAAATGATAATTACATTATTGAGGTCCACCAATGATTGAGTAGTTATGCGAATATTCCTCGCTAAGCACCGAATATTCCCCACCAATCGAATATAATATAACCACTTGCATACTTTGCAAAATTTATAAATACTACCCACAACTATAATATTATCTCAAATTCACACTATAATATTAAAAATTATTTCGACTAAATTTAAATCTTTATTGATAAAATATGGGGTCTCATGAACTTTCTCTAAAACCTTCATTCCATACCACAGAGCTTCGTCTTTCTTATATATTCTCGCCTCACGAGAAAAATGGAACAAAAAGAAAAGGGGTGAGCTCATTAGCCCATAAAAAATATTATGACTAAGATAATATACAACAAATTACGTTAGTCTTCACGGGGAAAATCTAATAGAATCTGATAGACAACAAATTTTAAATCAATATTCGCGGCCGAAATAATAATTCATTAGAAGAGTTAAGTAGAAATGCAAACTACTATCTTACATGTATGAATTTAAAAGTTCATCGTCTATCTTTTATCCTGTAACATCAATCGATATACATCTGGAATCAAATATTCATCTTTGCTACTGAGGCGAAAAGATATTCATCGATTAGTCATGTTCATCTAAACACCTATTCATCTTTTACTTTTCGACGAAAGATATTCTTGAAAATCATTCATCTTTTTTGCACTACGAACCAAAGAAATTCAATAATATCACCATTTAAAGGCGAGGATGATGAAAAATATTTTTAAAGAAACGAATCCAGGTGAAACAAAATGACCGAAGGATTAAGGATTAAGGATTAGTACTTTGTTTTATCCACATTCAAAAATAATACCTCAAAAATAATCATAGTGGTGTAAAATTCAAGAATGATCAAAACATGGATCTGATCAAAATTTAGTATCCGAATAGATATTTTGGACAAAAAGAAGAAATTTTATTTTTCGATTGAATAGTCTTGGTATCGTGAATAGTCTTAGTATCGTGAATAAATAACTCAGACACCAAAAGATAGAAATTCCACAAAAACATCTTCACGCTTCATGAATAGTACTAAAGTGAATAGTAACTCGTGAATAGTAACTCATGAATAGTAACTCGTGAATAGTAACTCATGAATAGTAACCCAGATATGAAAAAGTTCCAAATTTGATAAAAGTTTCAACGATATTTGACATAATGATATTGAAGAAATAATATCATTTGAGAAGAAAATAACATCCCTTACCTCGAAGATCGATCTTCTTCTTTGAAACCTTAGGATATAGGCTATGACTTGGACTTGCCGTCTGCAATGATACTCAAAGTATACTCAAAATACTCACAAGAATACGCTTCGATAATTTAGAGAGAAAACTTGATTTAATTGTGATTTTCAATTCTAACCTAAGCACCCTATTTATAGGAAATTGCTTGAACTTCAATAATTTAACACGTATCCTAAACTTAAATATTTATATTCACAAAAACGTTTTTTGTGTTTGATGGGCATCTTTAACACATGTATCGTATTCTTTGAATTCGGATGCTTGATGCGTAGGGAGGATGTAGAAAAAAATTATAATATTAATTTATTAAATTTTCTACTTTGGTGTTCTAGCGATTTCTATAAATAGGGTGCTTAAGTTAGAATTGAAAATCACACGAAGCTGAAGTTTTCTCTCTATATTATCGGCGTATTCTTGTGAGTATTTTGAGTATACTTTGAGTATTGCTATCTTGAAAGTTCAAGTCATAGCCTTATATCCATTTATTTCAACTAGAAATCTTGTCTTTTCGAGGTAAGGGATGTTATTTTCTTCTCAAATGATATTATTTCTTCAATATCATTATCTTTGAAATATTAGTTGGAACTTTTTATCAAATTTGGAACTTTTTCATGTATGGGTTCTTATTCATGAGTTCTTATTCACGATTCTTATTCATGAGTTCTTATTCACGAGTTCTTATTCACGAATACTATTCATGAAGCGTAAAGATGTTTTTATATGGAATTTCTATCTTTTGGTGTGAGTTACTATTCACGTATCGGCAGCTTTATTCACGTATCTGACCTTATTCACGAATCTGACCTATTATTCAATAAAAATAAAATTTCTTCTTTTGTCAAAAATATCTATTTTGGATACTAGCTTTGATTGTATCCATGTTTTGATCATTCTTGAATTTTACACCAATGTGATTATTTTGAGGTATTTTGGATGTGGATAAAAACAAAGTACGAATCCTTAATCCTTAATCCTTGTCATTTTGTTTCCTTTGGATTCGTTTCTTTAAAATATTTTTCATCATCTTCGATCTTAAATGATGATATTATGGAATATCTTTGGCACATAGTGCAAGATGAATGATTTTTGAAGAATATCTTTGGCCCGTAGTCAAAAGATGAGCAGTGTTTAGATGAACATGACCAATCGATGAATATCTTTGGCTTTAGTGCAAAGATGAATATTTGATTCGGATGTATATTGATTGATGTTATAGGGATAAAATATCGACGATGAACTTTTAAATTCATATATAGAAGATAGTAGTTTGCATTCTCTACTTAACTCTTCTAATGAATTATTATTTCATTGCGAATATTGATTTAAAATTTGTTGTCTATTGTATTCTATTAGATTTTTCCTGTTGAAGACTAACGATAATTTGTTGTATATTATCTTAGTCATAATATTCTTTCTTGGGCTAGTTGAGCTCACCCTTCTCCTTGTTGTTCCATTTTTCTTCTCGGGAGGCGAGAATGTGGCAGTACTTGTGTCGGTATGGAATGAAGGTTCTAGAGAGTGTTGTTTAGTAGTCCTCACCATTTTGTAAAATAATGTATCAATAATTATGATGGGGATTTATTTGCGTGTGGATATTGTCTAGATGGCAATATACGTATTTAAACTCACGTTTATATATTTGTAATAATAAAGTTGTAGTTATTTACGTACCATGTATTTGGCGACTCGAGAATGGGTTGGATGGAATGGACCTATTTTGGGGGCGTCACGGTTGGTATCGTAGCTATAAGTAAAAAGCCCGAGCCTCTCATTGGAGAATTCTGTTGATGGGGATGCCGGCGAAGCGAGACTCTCCGTAGGGGGCCGCCTCTGCGGTGTGGCAATGATAGTATCATCAATGTGAGGTCTTGACATAAGTTGGTGTCCAGTCGCGGTTGGTATCGAGCTTAGGGATATGATCTCTGGCGGAGATCGGGGAATAGAACTAGGAGGGAGAGCGAGTAAATCCTTCGCTTTGAGTGTGTCTACCTAAAGCTTATTTGTTAGTTGGTCGATTATATAGGGATATTATGTGATATATTGATTTCCTTAATTAACCCTTGTTTTATGGCGGTGTTTGAGAATGTCGAATGAGAATATTAACAATTGGAGTAAATGAGGCCAGGTGGAGATGCTGTCTTTACCAACGAGAAGAGCGTCAACAAAGTAACAATGTACCTCCTGTGAACAACACCACCGAGCGAGATGATGAGCGAGGGGATGTTTAGAAGTTTTTTCAGATTCATGCAAAATCGGACGAGGAGACTCGTGTTCAAAATACGAGGAGGAAATGATAGCAATTCACGGGTGGTCACAACCAAGCGATTCAAAGTTGGGACCACGAGTGCAGGGAAGCCGGATCCGATTAAAGGCGGAGGCGTGGGTCAAACAAATTACCAAGATATTCGATGTCTTGGGATGCGGGAGAAACAGAAAGTTTCATTATTACTTTTATGTTCCGTAACGAAAGGCGGTCTTGGTGGGAATCGTGAAGCGTACCCATCCAACTTTACGACTCAACATGTCGTGGGAGGCGTTTGAAAGCAGTTCAATGACAAGTACTTCCCACAAAGTATTCATCGTATGAAGGAAGTGGAGTTTATTAGGCGGGGCGAGAATAACATGGCGGTGTCCCGATGCGAGGCGAAGTTCGCGAGTTATCGAGTTTGCACCTCATTTGGTGGAGAATGAGGAGCGTATGACTCGGATGTTTACGAGAGGTTTGAAACCCGGCGTCGTCGATATCTCATTTCTCATAAATTTTCTCTCTATTAGGATGTTGTCAGCGGGGCTCGATTGTTAAAAGCGAGATAACGAAATACGTTCAACCAGAGGTACCATAACCGAGGATCATACCAGAAGATAGTAGTCAACAAAATAACGATAACGGCGGAAAAAGAAGAATCTGAACAAAGCGGTAACCACTCGGTGGTAATCGTGGCCATGAAAATAGAAGCGAGTCGGGAGGAGATTTTAAAAGGAGATTCAACAACGACCGTGTGAAGGCGTCGGCGCTTGATGTAACTAGTTCTAAGGGAGGAGAAAGACCACCGTTCGTATGTTACAAATGCGGAAAGAGGGACATATCATTGAAGCGCCCTGCAGTTTAAGGTATGCTATAATTGTGGAAAAGAAGGACATATCGCTCGAGATTGTATAATATCGAAACCCGATCTGGTGAGAATGGTGACTCGAAAGGATGTCCCGAAAAGTTAAAGTCAGCGGTTCTGGAAGAAGCGTTTGTCGTGGCCGGTCAAAATCACGAGGAACGAACGAAGTTAAGCGGGTTATTTAATTATAAATTCTTGCGAAGTTTATACCTTACTGAATCTGGGAGTTCTACCCATTCTTTTATCTCTCGTGCTTGCGCTCAGCGTTTGAACTTGACTACGGAGAAATTAGACTTTGACCTATTTATGGAGTATCTCTATTAGGAGAAACTTTCATTACATCCGTTGTTTAGAAATCTTGCTTGATTCGAGTTGGCACTATCACATTACACAGTTAACCTTATTTCTATAAAGATATTTGCTTTTGATGTGATTTTAAGGTTAACTACTCATCAATGCAAAATTGATTACTTTACGTAAGGTTGTTAGTTTTCATATTCCTAAGCAACTTTATTTACTCGAATTCAAGCAATCAAACCATTGTAGTCAAACATTTTCATATCAAGCCATGAAGTCGTTCGTTTATTATGGATGTCGAGTTTTCTTAGTCCATGTTATGGATTTAAATAAAGACACGTCGATTTGAATAATATTCTGTTGTTATTGATTTTTCTGACGTATTTCTGAAGAATTTCTTGGTTTACTCCCAAAGCGATATTAAATTTTGTATCGACTTTGAACCCGGTACAAAACTCATTTCTAAAATCTCATATCGAATGGCTCCAATTGTACTTGAGGAGTTGAAAATTCAACTATAAATTTGGTACTTGAGCCTTTATCTGGTGACTTCCTTTGGGGAATGCAAAAGCCGAACTCTCCGTAGGGGACACCATATTAGTGCGATAATAAAGCGATAGGTGTCATTGAAAGCGTCTTATCGAGGTTGGGATATGAGTCGCGATTGAGAACAACCTAAGTCGGTAATCGAAATCGTAGCTTTCAAGCTTAGTTGGATATTATCGGAGATTCGTTGAAGGATATTCTCGAATCGCTATTCCATTAACTTCGGTGACTCGTAGAGATACAAAATTCGAATGGAAGCGAGGAATGTGGGAAGAGCTTGAAAGAACTTCGAGAGAGACTCATTTCAAGACATGTTACGACCATGCCATCTGAAAAGCGAATGTGGTAGGCGGCGTGTTGAGTAGAAGATCGTATACAAGATCTGAGTACGATATTGTCAAAGACTCATTTAATTATAATTTACAAATAATAGAGATGGAGATGAAAACTCTAGTTACCCGCGTGATGATATCTGAGTATAATCGACTTTAATCGATAAAGTTAAAGTTGTTCAAGCTACCTTTGGGTGATGAATTTGAAGAAGGAGGTGCGAAGTTGTTATTTCAAAAGCGAGAATCGGTGAGGTGAGAAAGCTCGAACCTTGATTTATTAATCCATTTGAAATTCTCGATCGAATAGGAGCCGTGGCCTATAGACTCGTTTCTGCTAAGTATGTATGGCGTGTTCATAACATTTTCACGTGTCGATGTTACGTAAATATGTGGACGACCCGAACTACGTCATTGAGTTAGAACCGGACAAGATAGCCAGAAGACTTAACGTCGAGGAGGTACTGTCGAAGATCTTGTAGAGGAAAGAACATGTCCTATGTCTGAGGTTATACCGTAAGTTAAAGTTTTGTGGAGAAACCATCTTATTGAGGAAATGACACGGGAGTTGGAAGCGAAAATAAAAGCGAGGTATTCTCATCTTTTGAAACACAATGCGTCGTCGTCGATTTCGAGGACGAAATTTCATAAGGAGGGAGGTTGTAAGACCCCAAATTATTAATAAATAAAATTTTTTTCCTCTATTTATTATTTTGAAATAGTAAGGGTTGATTTGATTAATGTGGATAGTTATGGGTAAAATCATAAATATTTGAATAAGCAGTGGTTATAAAATATTCATTATTGTTTGGGAATATTCGTTTGGTGCGTGGAATATTAAATACTTGTCGGGGAATATTAAATGCGCATAGCGATCTTTTGTGGGCCCCATAGCGGAGCGATTGGATGAAGAAAGCGACAAATATAAGTTGTTTATAAATAACAGCGTAGTTATTCTGATTAATCTTTGTTGGAATACCGCGGTGGTTAAAACACACTAATACGTTTGTTGAGCGATGCACTGCAGTATTGCACGATTATTGATTCTTACGTAAGAAGGCCTTTTCTCGATAATTATTACAAGATAATTTATTACATATATTTTATTTTATTGATTCAATAATTGTTGCGTTGATATTTTATATTCTTTGTTGTTTGATAATTGTCATTACTACGATTTTTTTTTATTATCGAAGCGATAATTCATATTATCTGAATAATATTATTAGATAACATTATTAGCGATGTCTAGAAAGTTACATCTACAGGAGGTTTGGTCACCTAATTGCGGCGCCCGATGAGATGCGAGATCCTTATTGGAAAGCCCCTGCTTTCTTTGGAAGCGGCACAGTTGCCCCAAAATTATTATAATCACCCATCTTGGAGTATTGATTTACATGGTACATAAATTCAAATCTTTTCTGACTTTAAATAATTATTTTAATAATATATTAACGCGTGAATGTGGGATATATGAGTATCTGAGGAGGAGAGTATTTTGTCTTAGGTATCGTCGACATAAAGCGTGAGTTTGAATACAAATATTATCTACTAGATATTATACAAACTTATCGAAAGGTCCTCATTACAACTATTATCACCTTTATTTCACGAATAGTGAGGACTACTAATCTTATCCTCTGGACCATTACTTACGTTCCCAGGCTAAATCCCGGCTATGTTCTCATTTCACGAAGAGAACGAAAGAAAGAAAGGTGAGCTCAACTAGCCCGATGAAATATTATGACTAAGATAATGCGAGAATAAATTATCATTAGCCTTGACGATGTTAAGCGATAAAATACAATAGACAACCGGTTTAAGCTGCGGTGGAATAAACAATCCATTAAAAAAGTCAGTAGAGAATAAAATCTACTATCTTTTAGGTTTTAAAGGTTTTCATCAATTTTTATCATTTGAGACTCGACAATAAATAAACCACCACATCTAATCATCCACGTACCCACGGTCGAGGATTTTCATCAAATTATCGATAATTAAATGACTATCTTAGAATCACCCACAGTCATAATCATACCAAAAACTATCCATCATTTTGCATTACGAACCCTTTGAGGACTTTTGTCACATCATTTATATCAAGTCGTGATTATCTTAGAATGATCCTGGTCATAATCATACTAAGTTCATCTATGCGCGTAAGCGAAGATAACATAATATAACATGAGGATGATGACAATGACATAATAATTCAATAAAACAAGTTCAAAATTATTTAATCCATGAATTATTAACGTCCAATTGTCGACATAATCTTTTGTTTAAATGAGAGTAAAATTCAAGAATGATCGGGAAGAATATTTCCATGAAAGATCTTTGGATGAAGCATTGAAATATCGAGGATATTCTACTAATTTCATGGAGTATAGAAGTCAAAGTTTTAACCAATTGGGTATAATAAAGAATGGAATAACAAAAGAAATCACCGTAAATGCGGTACTTAGCATAGGCGAGTTATTCAACGAGAATAATAATAACGGAACGGTCGGTGAAATTCACAAAGCGGGATGTTCAACCAAGAATAATAAAGATGGAACGGGATCCGGTGTAAAACACACGATAGGATATTCAGCGAGAATGATAAAAGCGGAACCCGGTCGGGTGTAAAACACAGAGCGGGATGTTCAACGAGAATAATAAAAAGCGGAACCGGTCGGTGTAAAACCTGCGAGACGGGATGTTCAAATGAGAATAATAGAAGAATGTCACCAAGTATAGGGTAAACAGCGTATACTGAGTTATTCAACGAGAATAATAAGCGATGGAATAACATAAGGATTTCACCAGTATAGGGTATCTGCGTATCTGAGGTTATGTATAGGGTATGCCACCACTTTTACGAGTTATTCAATGAGAATAATAATGAATGGAATAACGAAGTTCTCTTCGAAGAAGAAAGAATAACACCCTTCTAGTAAAAAGCTGAATATAGAAGTAGTGAAGTAGCGAGAATACTCTTCTTCTTTCTATAATTTTCTCTCTATAAACTTCTCTCTATAATTTCTCTCTACAGAGTTTGATGAATTAAGTAAGAAAATAATGAAGGAATGAGCTTATTTATAGGAAAATGGAATGCGTAGTAACTAATCCATGAGCGGTCCAGTTGATTTACTTTAATCGGCGGTCCGTATTTAAAAAAAATCTTTTAAATAAAATATAATATATTCTATTTATATAAAAACATTTCTTATCTGCAAACAACTTATACAATCTTATATATGCAAAAACTTGTCTGAAAACACTATGCAACACTATCGTAATAAAATATAATATATTACATTTATAGAATAACTTTAATAAAGTATTACATTTTATATAAAAGATGTTTACATTTTATTACGTTAATAATCTGAATAAAACAAAAGCGTCATTATCATTATAATAATTCATATTATTAATCGTGATAATGGAATCAAAGCCCAGGTGACTTCTCACATAAGCATCGATAATCAATCTGGTGTGCTTCTTATGCGACCCACACGTATTCTTGTGTACTTTTACTACTGAGAGTAGTTCAGCGGTAACCACGGTAAAACTTCCGTAGTTATTTCGATAAAATATTTTTGTCGTTTTCTCGATCAAATGATAATTACATTATGGGGTCCACCAATGATTGGTAGTTATGAATATTCCTGCGAATATTCCTGCTAAAGCCAAATATTCCCAGGCCAATCGAATATAATATAACCACTTGCATACTTTGCAAAATTTATAATACTACCCACAACTATAATATTATCTCAAATTCACACCATAATATTAAAAATTATTTGACAAAATTTAAATCTTTATTGATAAAATCGGGGTCTCACTGATCTCCCCTCCTTATGGAATTTAAGCCCTCGAAATTAGAATGCGATACTGATATGATAAAGAGATGAGGATACCTTGAATACCTTTATCGTTTAAAAATATTAAATTCATCTTTGAAATCTGCGAAAAGATATTCATTAACAATTCATCTTTGCTTTCTGGAAGCTAAAGATATACAAGCTATAAAACCAATAATCTTTGAGACTCGACTTAATAGTATCACGACCACGAATTATCCATGCACCTTCTTTGGCCAGGATATTAGTGTTTTCAATCTGATCGTGATTATCTTAGAATAATCCTTGGTCGTAATCATACCAAGTCTATCGATATGCTACGACGAAGATGACTTTTACCGCATCCATGAATTAATATTTCATTCTTTGAGACTCATTTCGATAATTAATCCATCCATATCATCGAATCATCCACACTTTATCTGAGGCCGAGGATATTCATAGTATCCGCGACCACAATTATCCATTACTACGGCGAAGATAATTGTGTATTCATTAGTATCACGACCACAAATTATCCATGCACTACTGAAGATATTCATTATATCACGACCACAAATTATCCATTACGATTCTGACGAAGATAATCGTGTATTCATGATATCATAATCGTGTATTCATTAGTATCACGACCACAAATTATCCATACCTACGGCGAAGATAATCGTGTATTCATTAGTATCACGACCACAAATTATCCATGCACTGACGAAGAAAGATGACTGTATTCATTAGTATCCAATGACCACAAATTATCCATACACTTTCGACGAAGATAATTGTGTATTCATTAGTATCACGACCACAAATTATCCATGCACTTTGACGAATAATAATTGTGTATTCATTAGTATCACGACCACAAATTATCCATACACTACTGGCGAAGATAATTGTGTATTCATTAGTATCACGACCACAAATTATCCATACACTACGACGAAGATAATTGTGTATTCATTTACGGTTATGATTATCTTAGAATCATCCAGTGGTCATAATCATACCAAGTCCATCATCCATCTCTGAACCTGGCACGAGATGACTTTCAACATAATATAAGCGTGAGGATAATGATATAAAGAATCGATCAAATGAGATAAAGGATAAATATTAAACATTTATAATATAATTTATCCGAGTTCAAGAAATATCCCCATGTTATCAATCATTAATAATCTCATAATCTAATAACATTAATATTATAATAATATTTTAATCACTTCTTAAATTTATAAACAATTTATCTCAATTGTTTACGCTTTACCATATAATGCATTTAATCATTCAAAATGCCATACTCATAAAATATCATCACCAATTATCAAATCCTCATCAAAAAATATGCATATACTACATATAGGATTCTCTGGCCATAAAATCCTATTTTCAACTTTGTTACTTCACATAACATATTTAACTTTCGTATGTTAAATAACTAAACTATTTTCATGAAAAATACCAAATTAGTCCCAAAATATTTCTTTTCTGGGATTTAGCATAATATAGTCCCATAATGAAAATATATTTTTTCGAATTTTAAAATTCATTTACTATTTTTAAAATCAATTTCTAATTAATTCCTTAAGAAATTAGCTACCTCAAGTTTAACTCAAAAATTCCCAAATCTTGGCAGGACCTTACACATGTTAACGTGAGCTTCTAGTTTAAATTTCATGGTCATCGGAGTTATAGAACTCAGGTTATAGCGTTTTTAAATCGGAAAAACCTAAATATTGAAATAGTCATAACTTGCTCATTTTAAGTCGAGAATGAGCTCATTTTTGGACAGGAGGTACTTTATACCATATACCTTCATGTCCCAAAAGGCCAGAATTTTTCTCATAATTTAAGTGGCCAAAACAGCCTCTCTAAAATCATGGCGAGAAGCTTTTTTTCGATTTTGCAGCTTTGCACTCCTTTGCTAAAATCAGTCCACACAAAAATCTACAACACCTTTTCCAGTAATTCCACTTGGATTAGTTAGGTAACTCATAGATCTAACTCTAGGACTTGACCACATTCAAAAATTCAAAATATAATAGGAGATATGGTCAATTGAATTTCATATTCGTTTTCACACCAAAATCGATTTTCAACTCTTTGTGATTTCTAAGAAACTTTCATGTTTTCACATACTAACCAACATAACTCATCATAAAACTTACTAATACTTCATATACCCATGATTTTCATTAGTCCAATGCTTTTATTATGACTTTCATCATAAACCACGTAAGCTGTTCATTTTAGTTGAAGAAATATTTGAGGTTTAAGAAATGGGTTTTTATCTTTGAATTCAATACAAAATTCGATTTCACGCTCTAGGGTGAGGCTAGAAATCTTCAAGAATCGTCAAAATTTATTAATGATAGAAATATCATTCAAAAGCTGTTACTCTCGTCCAAGACTTGGATAGTACGTCACATTGATACCAAGCTGTGACTTACATCCCTTAACTTAGATAGCACCTCACAATGATACCTATAAACTTGCCATCTTCATTCACGATGTCACCTCTGAAAAATCAAAGCGGTGCATTCCACACAGAGAAAGTCAACAACGAAAGGATCGGGGCTCTTTACTTATGGCGATATAACGATGATTAACTTTAGGGTTTGGTTACTTTGAATTAAATATAACGAGTTGGTTATGAATATAAAAGCTAACAACCTTACAAAAGAATGATGAGTAGTTAATCAATTGATTCCTAAAATCACATCAAAGGCAAGTATTTTCAAAGAGATAATATCGACGAATTAGCGTGAAAGTGTTTATTTGAATCAACAAGATTTAAAAAATAGTAAGCGATAGCGAAGGCTCCTCTAACGAAGTTTCAACCAATAAGTCAAAGTTTAACTTCTTGAGTCAAATTTAAGCGTTGAATGCAACTAGGTGAAATAAAAGAGTGGGTAGAAGCGGTATCTAACACGGTATAGACTTATGAGCTTATGATTAACTTACATTGATAATTTTATTGGGTTCCTCGTCGCGAGAAAAAAAGCTCTCTCTTAAACTAAACTTTGGTTTATGCAGGAATGACCTTTGGTGCCTCCATCCTAGTTGAATTTGTCTTGATGGCGACAAAATCGAGCTAAGTGACCTTCTCTTCCACAATTATAACATGCTTTGGATGGCGTGGCGCGATTCGGATGATGTGTCCCTCTCCTCGCATTTGAAGCATATAATAGGTGGTCCTTCTCCTTCCTTTTGAACAGCGGTCTTTGGTCTTGGCGTCTTTCCATCATTGTTGAATCTCCTTTTCTTGAAATGTCCATTCTTATTATTTTGGCCACGATTACACGCAAGAAGTGGTTACCATATCGGCTTTGTTGATTCCCCTCCACGCTTGTTGTCACCGCTTGATGACTACTCTCATTTGGTATTATAATTTTCTTGTTTACTTTCTTTTAGTTGCGTTGACTCGTTATCGCGCTCCACTAATGAGCCCTATTTACAACATCTGAATAAAAACACGGTTTATGAGAAATAAGATGTTGGCGTATCTCACAACTTCAAACCTCTTAAAAACATTAGCGTCATTCTCTCTTCATTATCCACCAGTGGGGCCTTGAATCGTGATAACTCATAAATTTTGCCTCGTATTGCGACACGGTCATATTGTTTTGTTCGACTTGATAAACTCCACCTCCTTCGTGTGGCGAATACTTTCGGGAAAGTATTTGTCGTTGAAACGACTCTGGAACTTCTCCCAAGATATCTTGATCTGATGAGGTTGAGTCGTTTCTGGAATTCCCACCGATGTCTGCCTCTCCGCGTGACATAAAAGCGTGAAAGGAACCTTTTGCTCCTCGGAGCATCCCAGACATCAAATATCTTGGTGTCTGCTTTATCCATGCTTAGCGAAAGTGGTTTTGGCTCTCCCTTAAACTCCGGTGGTCCCGACTCCTTGAATTGTTTAGCGGTGACCGCAGAGTTTCAGTGTTTCCACCTACGTTTTGGGCGAGAATCGCTTTTACTTTGATGTTGCATGAATTCTAAAAACCTTTTAAGCGTCTGAAATCGTTCATCGATTGATCGGTGTTGTTGTTTACGGAGGATTATCGCCATCTGTTGTGCATTGTCACGATTATTGATCATGGAGAATCAGCGGTCTCACATGCTCCATTCTTATTCTCAACATTCTCGGATGCCATTTTCAAATCTTGCAAAAATAAGGGTTAATTAACATATCACATATTATCCTATACTCGTGACCAATTAAATACCAAATAAACTTAGGTAGGTCATACTAGCGAAGAATTCCCGTCTCTCCCTCTAGTTCTATTCTCACATCTTAGCGGGGATCGTATCCTAGCTACGATACCAAGCTGTGGCGCCCCCAAAATTAGGTATCGTCACCCGTCTTGGGTCGCCACTTACATGGTACATAAATTCAAATACTGACTTACTAATATAAGCGTAGTATGCAATCGACATAAAGCGTGAGTTTGAATACAAATATTATCTACTAGATATTATACTGACTCGAAAGGAGTCCTCATTACAACTATTATCACACTTTATTTCACGAGAATAGTGAGGGACTACTAATCTTATCCTCTGGACCATTACTCAGTTCCCAGAGCTAAATCCCGGTATGTTCTCATTTCACGAAGAAAACGGTGAAAGAAAAAGGTGAGCTCAACTAGCCCGATGAAATATTATGACTAAGATAATGCGAGAATAAATTATCATTAGCCTTGAACGATGTTAAAGCGATAAAATACAATAGACAACCGGTTTAAGCTGCGGCGGAATAAACGATCCATTAAAAAGAGTCAGTAGAGAATAAAATCTATATCTTTTAGGTTTTAAAAGGTTTTCATCAATTTTATCGTTGAGACTCGACAATAAATAAACCACCACATCTAATCATCCACAGTACCCACGGTCGAGGATTTTCATCAAATTATCAATGGTCATGACTATCTTAGAATCACCCACAGTCATAATCATACCAAAAACTATCCATCAACTTGCATTCTGAGGCCCTTTGAGGACTTTTGTCACATCATTTATATCAAGTCGTGATTATCTTAGAATGATCCTGATCATAATCATACTAAGTTCATCTATGCCGCGTAAGCGAAGATAACATAATATAACATGAGGATGATGACAATGACATAATAATTCAATAAAACAAGTTCAAAATTATTTAATCCATGAATTATTAACGTCAATTATCGACATAATCTTTGTTTAAATGAGAGTAAAATTCAAGAATGATCGGAAGAATATTTCCATGAAAAGATCTTTGGATGAAGCATTGAAATATCGAGGATATTCTACTAATTTCATGGAGTATAGAAGTCAAAGTTTTAACTTATTTGGGTATAATAAAGAATGGAATAACAAAAGAAATCACCGTGCATGCGGTGCCTTGCATAGGCGAGTTATTCAACGAGAATAATAATAACGGAACGGTCGGTGAAATTCACAAACGGGATGTTCAACGAGAATAATAAAAGATGGAACCGGGATCGGTGTAAAACACACGAGATAGGATATTCAGCGGAGAATGATAAAAGGCGGAACCGAGTCCGGTGTAAAACACCTGAGCGAGGATGTTCAGCGAGAATAATAAAAAGCGGAACCCGGTCCGGTGTAAAACACTACGAGCGGGATGTTCAGCGAGAATAATAGAAGAATGTCACCAAGTATAGGGTAAACCGGCGTATCTGAGTTATTCAACGAGAATAATAAGCGATGGAATAACATAAGGATTTCACCAGTATAGGGTATCTGCGTATCTGAGGTTATGTATAGGGTATGCCACTTTTACGAGTTATTCAACGAATAATAATGAATGGAATAACGAAGTTCTCTTCGAAGAAGAAGAATAACACCCTTACCTTAGTAAAAAAAGCTGAATATAGAAGTAGTGAAGTAGCGAGAATACTCTTCTTCTTTCATAATTTTTTCTCTCTATAAACTTCTCTATAATTTCTCTCTCAGAGTTTGATGAATGAATTAGTAAAATAATGAAGGAATGAGCTTATTTATAGGAAAATGGAATGCATAGTAACTAATCCATGAGCGGTCCAGTTGATTTACTTTAATCGGCGGTCCATATTAAAAGAAAAATCTTTTAAATAAAATATAATATATTCTATTTATATAAAAACATTTTACTATCTGGCAAATTTATCTGATCTTATGCAAAAACTTATTTATGCTGAAAATAATAAAAATAAAATATAATATATTATTTTATAGAATAACTTTAATAAAGTATTATATTTTATATAAAAAGATGTTTACATTTTATTACGTTAATAATTTATTATTAATGAAATTTAATTTTCTCTATTTATTATTTTGAAATAGTAAGGGTTGATTTGATTAATGTGGATAGTTAGGGGTAAAATCATGAATATTTCAAAATAAGCAAGTGGTTATAAAATATTCATTGTTGTTGTCGGGAATATTAGTTTGGTGGTGGAATATTAAATCTTTGTCGGGGAATATTAAATAAATGCGGCCTTGACCCGTGTGTGGGCCCATGTGAGCGATTGGATGAAGAAAGCGACAAATATAAGTTGTTTAAAAATAACGGCGTAGTTATTCTGAGATAATCTTTGTTAAAATACTCGGTGGTTAAAACACGGTAGCACACGGTATTGCACGATTATTGATTCTTACGTGAAGGCCTTTTTTCGATAATGGTTCTGATAATTCTTATTCGATATTTTATTTTATTGATTTAATAATTCTTTGCGTTGATATTTTATATTCTTTGTTGTTTGATAATTGTCATTACTGCGATATTTTTTCATTATCGAAGCAATAATTCATATTATCTGAATAATATTATTAGATAACATTATTGGCGATGTCTAGAAAGTTACATCTAAGGAGAGGTTTGGTCACTAATTGCGGCGTAGATGAGAGAAATTCTTATTGGAAAGCCCCTGCTTTCTGAGGAGCTGCACAGTTGTCGATATTGTGATTACGTAATATTATTTGTGAATAATTAATTATTGATTCATATGATGAGAAAATATTGATTTTATGTGGATATAGATGGAGAAAATTTTAATGTGACAATTGTTGAAAATTGAAATTTTATCTTTTTACGATAAAATAATTCATTTAAATATATTATTATATTTTAATAATATAATAATGGTGATATTTTTACAACGAATGTGGGATATATGAGTATCTGAGGAGGAAGAGTATTTTTGTTGCAATAAATGTTTAAAACATATTAAACATGTCGGTGGACCCCATTTATTGGTGAAATTTGATTATAGCACAAAAAATCGCTTGGTTTGTGGATTTGATCGATTTACATTTGGAATTTGGAAAAACTTTCTTACGCTGCAAAGTTGTAGAAATTGAATTTCCTATAAAAACTTGAGAGATTCAATTTTTTACGATAAAAGGGCTATTTATTATGAATTATTGAAGTTAAAAAATTCAAAATAATTGATTTTGGAAGTTTTAATTATTTTAAATAATAAAAACGTTTTTTGATTTTTTTTAGAAGGTGGCATTGTGTTTGGGCTGAAATTTGAATCTTAGAAAGATTGTGTGCGTAGAATTTATATATATATATATATAATATTATATTAAATTTTACTAACTTTTGGTGTTCTAGCGATTTCTATAAATAGGGTCTTGGGTTAGAATTGAAAATCACACGAAAGCTGAAGTTTTCTCTCTCTATATTATCGGCGTATTCTTGTGAGTATTTTGAGTATACTTTGAGTATTGTTATATGCGGTCTGAGTTCAAGTTCATAGCCTTTATATCAGGTGTTTAAATTAAATCTTGATCTTTTCGAGGTAAGGGATATTATTTTTTTCTCGAATGATATTATTTCTTGATATCATTATCTTTGAAATATTGATCTGAAGTTTTATCAAATTTGGAACTTTTGGTGTCGGGTTCTTATTCATGATTCTTATTCACGATTCTTATTCATGATTCTTATTCACGATTCTTATTCACGATTCTTATTCACGAGTATTATTAAAAGCGTGAAGATGTTTTTGTGGAATTTCTATCTTTTGGTGTCGATTCTTATTCACGTATCGACCTTATTCACGTATCTGAAAATGAAAAATTTTCTTTTTTTTGTCCAAAATATCTATTACGGATACTAGCTTTGATTGTATCCATGTTTTGATCATTCTTGAATTTTACACCACTATGATTATTTTTGAGGTATTTTTTTGGACATGGATAAAACAAAATCTGAATCCTTAATCCTTAATCCTTGTCATTTTGTTTCCTTTGGATTCGTTTCTTTAAAAATATTTTTCATCATCCTCGGTCTTAAATGATGATATTATTGAATATCTTTGGCTTTTATAGTGCAAGATGAATGATTTCTGAAGAATATCTTTGGCGTAGTGCAAAGATGAGCAGTGTTTAGATGAACATGACCCAGTGATGAATATCTTTGGCTGTAGTGCAAAGATGAATATTTGATTCGGATATATATTGATTGATGTTACGAGGGGATAAAAGATGAGCGATGAACTTTTAAATTCATACATAGAAGATAGTAGTTTGCATTCTCTACTTAACTCTTACAATGAATTATTATTTCATTGCGAATATTGATTTAAAATTTGTTGTCTATTGTATTACATTAGATTTTTCCTGTTGAAGACTAACGATAATTTGTTGTATATTATCTTAGTCGTAATATTCTTTCTTGGGCTAGTTGAGCTCACCCTTTTCCTTTTGTTCCATTTTTCTTCTCGGGGAGGCGAGAATATAGCGAGTGCAGTCGGGGTATGGAATGAAGGTTCTAGAGAGTTGTTTAGTAGTCCTCACCATTTTGTAAAATAATGTATCGATAAATGTGATGAGGATTTATTTGAGTATAGATATTATGCAGAAGATAATATTTGTATTCAAACTCACAGTTTCTTGTTGTAATAATAAAGTTGTAGTTGTTTACATACCATGTATTGACAACTTCGAGAATGGGTGATGTATACCTATTTTGGGGGCGTCGTCGGTTGGTATCGAGCTTAGGGATATGATCTCTGGCGGAGATCGGGGAATAGAACTAGGAGGGAGGCAGGCAAGTAAATCCTTAGCTAGTGTGTCTACTACTAAGCTTATTTGTTAGTTGGTCGATATATAGGGATATTATGTGATATATTGATTTCCTTAATTAACCCTTGTTTTATGGCGATGTTTGAGAATGTCGTTGAGAATATTAACAATGGAAATGAGGCCAGTGGAGCCTTTGTACTCACCAGCGAGGAGAGCGTCAGCAGTGGCAATGATGTTCTCTCTGTGAACAACACCATTGAAGCGAGATGATGAGCGAGGGGATGTTTAGAAGCTTTTGCGATTCATGCAAAAATCGAGACGAGGAGACTCGTGTTCAAAATCTGAGGAGAAATGATAGCAATTCACGGGTTATCACGCGACAAGATTCGAAGTTGGGACCACGAATTTAAGGAAAGCGGATCCGTCATCATGGCGGAAACATGGGTCAAAACAAATTACGAAGATATTCGATGTCTTGGGATGCGCGAGGAGAAACGAAGGTTCCATTCGCCACCTTTATGTTAAAATGGCGAAGCGGACTCTTGGTGGGAGATGCGTGAAGCGTACCCATCGGTACGCTTTTCGGCGTGTCTTGGGAGGCGTTTGAAAAACTATTTAATGACAAATACTTTCACGAAAGTGTTAAATCGTATGAAGGAAGTGGAGTTCATCATTAGAACAAAACAACATGGCGGTGTCTCGATGCGAGGCAAAGTTTGCGAGTTATCGAGTTTGCACCTCATTTGGTGGAGAATGAGGAGCGTATGGCGGATGTTTACGAGAGGTTTGAAACCGGCGTCGTCGATATCTCATTTCTCATAAATTTTCTCTCTGACCGGATGTTGTAAACGAGGGCTCGATTATTAGGCGAGATACTTGATGTATATTCACGAGGACCATAACGAGGATCGTACCGGAGATAGCGATCAGCGAAATAATGATAACCGGCGGAGAAAAGCAGAGACGGACAAAAATGGTAACCACTCTGGTGGTAATAATCATAGCCGTGAAAATAGAAGAAGCGAGTCGGGAGGAGATTTTAAAGAGGAGATTTAACAACGACCATGTGAAGGCAGCGGTCTTGGTGACAAGCCCGGTTCTAAGGGAGGAGAAACGACCACCGGTCGTATCTTATAAATCACGGAAAAGAGGACATATCGATCAAAGCGCCTGACAGTTCAAGGTATGCTATAATTGTGGAAAGGAAGGACATATCGCTCGAGATTATGCGATAGCGAAACCTAGTTCGTGAGGACGGTGACTCGAAAAATCCCGAGAAAAAGTCAAAGTCAGCGATTAGGGAAGAAGCGTTTGTTGTATTTGGTCAAAATCGAGAAACCCAAGCGAGGTGATCACGGGTAAGCTATTTATAAATTCTTGCGAAGTTTATACCTTACTTGATCTGGGTGCTACCCATTCATTTATCTCTCTGCGTGTGTGCTCAGCGTTTAAACTTGACTCAGGAGAAATTAGACTTTGACTTTATCTGTGGAAACTCAGTTAGGAGAAACTTTCATCATCATCCTTTGTTTATAAATCTTGTTTGATTCAAGTTGGCACCATCACCTTACACATTGACCTTATCTCTTTAAAGATACTTGCTTTTGATGTGATTTTAGGGATTGATTGGTTAACTACTCATCATACCAAAATTGATTGTTTTAAATAAGGTTGTTAGTTTTCATATTCTAACTTGACTTTTTATGCAATTCAATGACTAAACCATTAAAATCAATCAACTTATCATATCTAATCATAAAAGCTATTAGTTTATTGAAAAGCGGATGTCGAAGCTTTCTTAGCCCATGTTATGGATTTGAATAAAGACACGTCAATTTGAATAATATTCTGTTGTTATTGACTTTCTGGCGTATTTCTGAAGAACTTCCGGTCTACCCCGCGTGAAGTTGAATTCTTTATTGATCTTGAACTTTGATACAAGCCCATTTCTAAAACCCCATATCGAATGGCTCTATTGAACTTGAGGAGTTAAAGGTCCAACTACGAGGAATTGTTGGACATCGGTTTCATTAAATCTAGTACATCTCCTTGGGGTGCTCTGTTTTTATTAAATAAAGAAGAAAAGCGGGGAGTATCGACTTTATATTGACTATCGGGAATTGAACCATGTCACCATCGAGAATAGGTATCCTCTACCTCGTATTGATGACTTGTTTGACCCGATTCTGAGGGCACAATTCTTTTCAAAAATCGATCTTAGATTACGGATATCATCGGTTTGAAGATTAGGCGAGGATATTCAAAGGCGCCTTGAGAACTTCGGTATGGGCATTATGAATTCTTAGTCGTGTCTTTCGGATTAACTAATGCTCTATGACTTTCATGGATATGATGAGCCAGTATTCAAGGAATATTTGGATCGGTTTGTTGTTGTCTTTATTGATGACATCCTCATATATTCAAAAAGTCGTGAAGATCATGAGCACCATTTGAAAATTTGGTACTCGAAGGCCCGTGAAAACAAACTATATGCCAAATTGAAGAAATCGAGTTACGGCTTGAGGAAGTAGCATTCCTTGGGCGCGTGGTGTCGAAACATGGAGTATCTGTTGATCGTGAAGATTGAAGCAATCTGAAGTTAGGAACAGCAAAAGTCGGTGGTGAAATCACGTAGCTTTTGGGCTTAGGTTGGTTATTATCGGAGATTAGTGGAAGGTTTTCTCGAATCGCTACTCCATTAACTTCGATTAACTTCGGAAGGATACAAAATTCGTTTGGAGCGAAGAATCGAGAAGAGTTTCGAGCTTAGAGGAGACTTATTTGGCTTTGTTCTATGATACCATCTGGTTGGGATGGATTTGTTATCTCTGACGATGCTTGAGAAAAAGGGTTAGGATGTGTTCTCATGCAGCGTGGGAAAGTCATAGCACATGCCTCGCGACAACTTAAAAGAGTATGAGAGGAATTATCCTACTCATGATCTAGAGTTAGCGGCCCGATCGTTTCATTATTAAAAGATATGGAGCACTATCTATATGGGGAGAAAGTGGAGATATATTCGAGACCATAAAAGCCTTAAATATTTCTTCACTCAAAAAAGAACTCGACATGCTGGCGACGTTGTTGGCTCGAGCTATTGAAGACTACGACCACACTATTGATACCATCACGAAAAAGAGCGTGGTAGGTGGCGCGTTGAGTAGAAGATCATATCTTGAGGAATGAGTGCGATGATGTCAAGTATCTCGTAGAGCCCCGACTTTAATAGAAAAAGTTAAGGTTGCTCGAGCCCGCAGGCGGGGGAGGCGATCGTATGAAGAAGAAATCTGAAGAAGGAGCTATTAGGGCGAGAATTGATGAAGAAGGAATACTTGAGTCCACTCTAGACTTTGTGTTCTAAACGACTACGATTTGAAGTCTGAAGATTATGATGGAGGCACCTGATACACCATTTGCAATCCATCACGGAAGTACTAAAATGTATCGTGATCTTGACATACATTTTGGTGGAACAATATGAAGAGAGAGATTGCAAAGTTTATCTCGATGTGTTTAACTTGTCGGCGTGTAAAGCGGAGCATCTAGTACCTAAGGGTCCATTGCAACCACTTGAGATTCCGAAATGGAAGTGGGAACACATTACCATGGATTTAGTTCTGGGGTCTTCCTACGGTTTCTCTCAAGGCATCAATCTTATTTGGGTTATTGTTGATAGATTAACCAAATCTGCTCATTTCTTGCCGTCTGGAGACTTATTCCTTGAGCGTCTTGCTAGTATATGCGTGAATGAGATTGTGAGGTTGCATGGCATGCACATATCCATAGTTTGGATCGTGACCCAGATTCACTTCAAGATTTTGGGTTAGCTTGCAAAAAGCTATGGAGCGCAGTTTGCGATTTAGTTAAGCATACCATCCCAAAAGCAGACGAGACAATCGAGAGAGACTATTCAAACTCTTGAAGATTTATTAAGACTACTGTGTCCTAGACTTCAAGGCGGTTTGGGATAAGTATTTACCATTGGTGGAATTCTCCTACTGACAACGAGTTATCGAGCGAAATATAGGTGTGGCTCCATTTGAAGCATTATATGGGCCGAAAATGTAGTTCTCGATATGTTGGGATGAGGTGGGTGAAGCAACATTGTTGGGACTAGGAGTTAAATGCGTATGACTACGAAAAAGATCGAATGATTAAACAGCGTATACAAAGCGGCACAAGATCGACAAAAGAGTTATCACGGATCTTCATCGAAAGGGCGTGGAATTTAGTGTAGGGGATCGTATATTGTTGCGAGTTGCTCCGTGGAAGGGAGTTACAAGATTTGGGAAGAGAGAAAGCTCGATCCACGATTTATTGGTCCATTTCAAATTCTTGGCCAGAGTAGGAAATGTAGCTATAGACTTGCGTTACCTCAAGTATGTCTACGTGTTCATAATGTGTTTCACATATCGTACTTAAATAAATATGTGAAAGACCGAACCACGTTATAGAGTTAGAACCGGGACGAGATAGCGAGAAGACTTAGCGTGTGAGGAGGTACTGTCGAGATCTTGGATAGGAAGGAGCATGTCCTACTGTGAAAAAGGTCATACCACAAGTTAAAGTTTTGTGGAGGAATCATGCTATATAGAAAATGACACAGGGAATTGAAAGCGGAAATGAAAGCGAGGTATCCTCACCTTTTGAAACACCAGTGCGTCGTCGATTTAGGAATGAAAATTTCATAAGGAGGGAGGTTGTAAGACCCCAACTTATTATTAATGAAATTTAATTTTCTCTATTTATTATTTTGAAATAGTAAGGGTTGATTTGATTAATGTGGATAGTTAGGGGTAAAATCATGAATATTTCAAAATAAGCAGTGGTTATAAAATATTCATTGTTGTCGGGGAATATTAGTTTGGTGGTGGAATATTAAATGCTTGTCGGGAATATTAAATGCGACGGTAGCGACCGTGTGGGCCCATGTGAGCGATTGATTGGATGAAAAAAGCGACAAATATAAGTTGTTTAAAAATAACGGCGTAGTTATTCACAGATTATCTTTGTTAAAATACTAATTGGTTAAAACACGATGCTAGCACACGGTATTGCACGATTATTGATTCTTACGTGAAGAAGCCTTTACTCGATAATGGTTACGATAATTCTTTATTCGATATTTTATTGATTTAATAATTCTTTGCGTTGATATTTTATATTCTTTTGTGTTTGATAATTGTCATTACTGATATTTTTCATTATCGAAGCGATAATTCATATTATCTGAATAATATTATTAGATAACATTATTGGCAATGTCTAGAAAGTTACATCTACAGGAGAGGTTTGGTCACTAATTGCTTGGCGATGATGAGAAGAAATTCTTATTGGAAGCCCTAACTCTTTCAGGAGGCTGCACAGTTGTCGATATTGTGATTACGTAATATTATTTGTGAATAATTAATTATTGATTCATATGATGAGAAAAATATTGATTTTATGTGGATATAGATGGAGAAAATTTTTAATGTGACAATTGTTGAAAATTGAAATTTTATCTTTTTACGATAAAATAATTCATTTAAATATATTATTATATTTTAATAATATAATAATGGTGATATTTTACAACGAATGTGGGATATATGAGTATCTGAGGAGGAAGAAGTATTTTTTTGTTGCAATAAATGTTTAAAACATATTAAACATGTCGGTGGACCCCATTTATTATTTGAAATTTGATTATAGCACATAAAATCGCTTGGTTTGTGGATTTGGTCAATTTACATTTGGAATTTGGAAAAACTTTCTTACTGCAAAGTTGTAGAAATTGAATTTCCTATAAAAACTTCATGAGATTCAAATTTTTACGATAAAAGGGCTATTTATTATGAATTATTGAAGTTAAAATTCAAAATAATTGATTTTGGAAGTTTTAATTATTTTAAATTATAAAAACGTTTTTTTTTTTTTTTTGGTAGACTTGTTTGTTGTTTGATGGCTGAATTTTGATTCATCTTAGATTGTGTGCGTAGGAAATTTATATATATATATTAATATTTTATTAAATTTTACTAACTTTGGTGTTCTAGCGATTTCTATAAATAGGGTCTTTAGGTTAGAATTGAAAATCACACGAAGCTGAAGTTTTCTCTCTCTATATATCGGCGTATTCTTGTGAGTATTTTGAGTATACTTTGAGTATTGTTAGGCGGTGCTGAGTTCAAGTCATAGCTATATCAGGTGTTTTTATTAAAAATCTTGATCTTTTTTCGAGGTAAGGGATATTATTTTTTTTCGTAATGATATTATTTCTTGATATCATTATCTTTGAAATATTTGTTGAAACTATTGATCAAATTTGAACTTTTTTATCAAATTTGGAACTTTTGGTTCTTATTCACGATTCTTATTCACGATTCTTATTCACGATTCTTATTCACGATCTTTATTCATGTATCGTGAAGATTTTTTTGTTTAATTCACATCTTTTGAATTCACGTATCTGGCTTTATTCACGTATCTGACCTTTATTCATAAGAAAAATGAAATTTTTCTTTTTGTCCAAAATATCTATTACGGATACTAGCTTTGATTGTATCCATGTTTTGATCATTCTTGAATTTTACACCACTATGATTATTTTTGAGGTATTTTTGGGCGAACATGGATAAAACAAAATCTGAATCCTTAATCCTTAATCCTTGTCATTTTGTTTCCTTTGGATTCGTTTCTTTAAAAATATTTTTCATCATCCTCGGTCTTAAATGATGATATTATTGAATATCTTTGGCACATAGTGCAAAGATGAATGATTTCGAAGAATATCTTTGGCCGTAGTGCAAAGATGAGCAGTGTTTAGATGAACATGACCCAGTGATGAATATCTTTGGCACATAGTGCAAAGATGAATATTTGATTCGGATGTATATTGATTGATGTTACGAGGGAAAAGATGAGCGATGAACTTTTAAATTCATACATAGAAGATAGTAGTTTGCATTCTCTACTTAACTCTTACAATGAATTATTATTTCTCTATGCAATGAATATTGATTTAATATTGATTTAAAATTTGTTGTCTATTGTATTACATTAGATTTTTCCTGTTGAAGACTAACGATAATTTGTTGTATATTATCTTAGTCGTAATATTCTTCTTGGGCTAGTTGAGCTCACCCTTTTCCTTTTTGTTCCATTTTTTCTTCTCGGAGAAGAATATAAGCGAGTGCAGTCGGGGTATGGAATGAAGGTTTTAGAGAGAGTTGTTTAGTAGTCCTCACCATTTTGTAAAAAATAATGTGTATCGATAAATGTGATGAGGATTTATTTGAGTATAGATATTATACAGAAGATAATATTTGTATTTAAACTCACAGTTTTCTTTGTTGTAATAATAAAGTTGTAGTTGTTTACATACCATGTATTGTGACTTTCGAATGGGTGATGTATACCTATTGATATTATGGAATATCTTTGGCACATGAAAGTGATGCAATTGATGAATGATAAACGAATAATAAAGATGGAATAGTGCAAAGATGATGAGCAGTGTTTTAGATGAGCATGATTATTCAATGAGAATAAATATCTTTGGCACCCGGTGAAATTGCAAAGATGAATATTTGATTCGGATGTATATTGATTGATGTTCTGAGGATAAAATATAAAGGCGAACCGAACTTTTAAATTCATATATAAAAGATAGTAGTTTGCATTCTCTAAACACACTCTTCTAATGAATTATTAATTCCAGAATGGAATAATATTGATTTAAAATTTGTTTATACGTATTGTATTATTTAGATTTTTCCTGATTGAATACAAAACGATAATTTGAATGTATATTATAACACCCAGTCGTAATATTCTTCTTGGGCTAGTTGAGTAGCGAATACTTTCCTTTTTGTTCCATTTTTAATTCTCAGAGAGTTTAGGTGAATTAAAAGAAAATAATGAAGGAATGAGTGTTCTTTTATAGGAATGAAGGTTCGTAGAATTAATCCATGAGCAGTCCAGTATTGATTTAGTAGTCCTCACCATTTAAAAGTAAAATAATGTATAAATAATTATGATGGGGATTTATAAAATAAATTTTCTTATCTGGATATTGTGCAGATATTTATATATATATTTAAACTATATAATAAAATTAATATATTTATTTATATAATAAAGTTGTAATAAAATTATACGTATACGATATAAAAAAGATATTTACATCGAATTGGGTTAATAATATGGAACAAAAGCGTCGATTCATTATAATAATTCGTTATTATTAATAGTGATAATTGAACAAAGTAAGCGTAAGCATCGATAATCGATATAATCGTATTAAATTCTTTATGCTGACCACTGCGTATTCTTTGTACTTTTTACTAGGGTAGTTTCAGCGGTTTTAACGGTAAAACTTCTGTAGTTATTTTTATAAAATATAATTTTGTCGTTTTCTCGATCAAAGAATAATTACATTGTGGGGTCCACCATGATTGATTGTAGTCGTTATACGAATATTCTCCGACAAAAGAAATATTCCCGAGCCAAATCATATTTATAACAACTTGCTTACTTTTGCAAAATTTATAAATATTACCTGACTATATAACATTATATCAAATTTATTCCATAATATTCAAAATAATATTTATAGAAAATTCATCTTTATTTATAAAAGTTGGGGTCTTCTGACCTCCCTTAACATGAAATTTAAGCCCTCGAAATTAGAAGTGCGTACACGGTATGTCGAAGAGGTAAGGATACCTTGATTTCATTTGATTCTAACTCCCAGTCATTTCCTCGACATCGTGGTTCCTCCACAAAACTTTGACTTGAGGTATAACCTTGGAGGCGTAGAATATGTTCCTTCTTATCCAAGATTTGAGCAGGAACCTCTTCATACGTCAAATCTTCCTTATATTTAAATCCGGTTCTAACTTCGATAATGTGGTTGGGTCTTTCACATATTCACGTAACATGGATATGTGAAAAATATTATGAACACGAGACATACTTGGCGGTAAAAGCGAGTCTATAGAGCCACGCAGTTCCTACTCGATCGAGAGGATTAAAATGGGCCAGATAATCGAGGATTGAGTTTTCCTCTCTTTCCAAATCTTGTAACTCCTTTCCATGGAAGCGACTCTTAACAACACATGATCTCTATATCCAGAATTCCGTCCTTTCGATGAAGATCGGCATAACTCTTTTATCGATTTTGTGAGGTTTTTATCGTTGTCGGATCGTTTGAATCTTTTAAAAGTAGTCATACGTACCAACTCGGTCCCAACAACGTTGCTTCACCCACCTCATCCCGGCATCTTTGAAAGCGACACTTTCTTCCATCTGGCGCTTGAATGGAGCCATGCGATACTTGTTTGATAAGCTGTTGTTGTGGAAAAACTCCACGATGGTAAGAACTTGTCCCAACTTCCCTTGAAATCAAGGACCACAGAGTCTTAATAGATCTTGAAGAGTTTGAATAGTCCTCTCCATTTTGTCCGTCAAATGCGAGGATGATATCTTAGAAAGCTAAATCGTGAAATCATGCCCATAGCTTTTTGCAAACTAACCCAAAATCGTGAAGTGAATCTTGGGTCTCGATCGAAACTATGGATCTTGGCATACCATGCGATCTTACAATCTCGTTTATGTACATCTGAGCAAGGCGTTCAAGTGTATAAGTTTCTCGTATCGGTAAGAAATGAAGCGGACTTGGTCGATCTATCAATGATGACCCAAATCGCATCATGCCTTGAGAAACCTTAGGAAGGCCGTGCTTGAAATCCATGGTAATGTGCTCCCACTTCCATTCTAGAATTTCAAGTGGTTCTGATGGACCTTTTGGTACTTGATGCTCCGCTTTAACTTCGTTGACAAGTTAGACACCTTGAGATAAACAGCAGTATCTCTCTCTTCGTATTGCTCCACCAAAATGTATGGCGAATATCATGATACATTTTGGTACTCCCGAGATGGATTACAAATGGTGTGTTGTGCGCCTCCATCATGATATTATACTTTAAATCGAAAATTCGTTAGGAACCTGAAAGTGCAGAGTTGACTCGAAGTATTCCTTCTTCATCGATTCTTGCTTGGGCGTAGCACCTTCTTGCACTTTCTTCCTCATCATATCATCGACTCGGTGCGTAGCTTGGCGACTTTAACTTTATCGATTAAAGTCGGTTCTACTCATATATTATTCATCATCACATGGGTCCACAGGTCTTTAACTCTATCTCCATCCTTTGCAAGAGTCACACAAAATGGGCCTTTGCGTTGACAATATCGCTTTTCGTGCTTGCGTATGATCTTACTACTTTCGATCGTCGGCTTTCCGTTCAACTTTTCGGGATGGTATTGGATGGTATGATCATAATCTTTCAATAGTTCAAGCCAGCGTCGTTTTCGCGTGTTGAGTTCCTTTTGAGTGAAGAAATATTTGAGGCTTTTATGATCAAGTAAAGATCTCCACTTTCTCCCATCTGAAGTAATGCCTCCAAATTTTAAGTGCAAAAGGCAATGTTTGCCAACTCTAGATCATGAGTAGGATAATTCCTCTCATATTCTTTGAGTTGTCGTGAGGCATAAACTATAACTTTTCCATGTTGCATGAGAGAACACATCCCACCCTTTGCTAGAAGCATCACTGTAGATGACAAATCCTCAAGGCAGGATGGTATTGTCCGAGCAGTCTTTGAAATAAGTCTCCTCTTGAGTTCTTGAAAACTCTTCTCACATTCTTCGCTCCAATAGAACTTTGTATCTTTTGGAGTCGGTGAGTCGATGGAGTAGCGATTAGAAAAATCCTTCCACGAATCTCAGATAATAACCATTAAAGCAAGAAAGCTACGTGCTTGATCATTTGATTTAGGTTGTTCCCGACTTTGAATAGCTTGATCTTTCTTTGGGTCAGCGGATATTCCATGACTTGATACCACGTGCCCAGGAATGCTACTTCTTGACGAACTTCGCATTTCTTGACTTGGCATAAAGCTTATATTCCGCGAAGCTTTTGGAGTGTCGACCTCAAGTGTTGCTCATGATCTTCACGGCTTTTGGAATAAATAAGGATGTCATCAATAAAAGGCGACCACAAAGTGATCCAAATATTCCTTGAATACTCGGTTCATCGTATCCATGAAAAGCGGCGGGGCATTAGTCGATCGAAAGGACATGACTAGGAATTCATAATGCCGTCTGGGGATTACGAAAGCGTCTTTTGGAATGTCGTGGTTACAATCTTGATTGGTGATATCAAGAGCGAAGATCGATCTTTGAAAAGAATTTGGCTCCTTACAAGCTGGTCAAAGCAGGTCATCGATACGTGGCAATGGATACCTATTTTGATGGTGACATGATTGACTCCAGATAATCAATCTGAAATCGCATACTCCCATCTTTCTTCTTCACGAATAGAGCAGGGCACCCCCGAGGAGAAGTACTAGGGCCGAATAAAGCGATGTCTAACAATTCCTGCGATTGGGTCTTTAACTCACGAAGTTCAATAGGAGCCATTCGATATGGGGCTTTGGAAATAGGTTTTGTCTGGGGGGTTCAAAGTCGATACAAAATTCAATTTCACGCTTTCTGGGGGTAGGCCGGGAAGTTCTTGAGAATCGTCGGAAATTTATTAACAATAGAAATATCGTTCAAAAGCGGCGTATTTTTGTTTAAATCGTGACATGAGCTAAGAAAGCTTGACATCCAGTTTTTCAATAAGCGAATAGCTTTATGGCTTGAGATGGCCAGTGATTGATTTTAATGGTTTGGTCGTTTGAATTAGCATAATAGGTTGATTAGGAATATGAAAGCTATGACCTTACGAAAACAATCAATTTTTGCATGATAAGTAGTTAACGATCATCCACAGAATCACGTCAAATCTGAGTATTTTTTTCAATGAAATAAGATCGACGGGTAATGTGAGAGTGCAGATTTGAACCAAACAAGACTTATAAGCGATGGATGTAATGAAGGTTTCTCCAGCGGAGTTTCCACGAGATAAGTCAAAGTCTAATTTCTCGGTCGAATTTAATCGATGGCGCAAGTAGGAGAAATAAAAGAATGGGTAGAACCAGGTATCAAATAAAGTATAGACTTCATTAGAGTTTATGATAAACTTACACGTGATGACCTCATTCGGGTTCTTTGCTCTACGGGAGGTCACAACAAACGCTCTCTCCTTGCACTTTCTGGGTTTTGACTTTTTAGGGACGGCCTTTGGTGCCTCCATCCTAGTTGAATTTGTCTTGATGGCAACAAAATCGAGCTAAGTGACCTTCTCTTCCACAATTATAACATGCTTTGGACGGCGTAAGCGCGATTTGGATGATGTGTCCCTCTCCTCTCGCATTTGAAGCATATGATAGGTGGTCTTTCTCCTTCCTTAACAACGGTCTTTGGTCTTTGGCGTCTTTCCATCATTGTTGAATCTCCTTTTCTTGAAATGTCCATTCTTATTGTTTTGGCCAGATTACCAAAAAGTGGTTACCATGTCGGCTTGTTGATTCCCTCCGCTTGTTGTCAAGCTTGATGACTACTCCATTTGGTATTATAATTTTGTTGCTTTCTCTCTTTTAGTTGCGTTGACTTCGTTATCGCGCTCCTTAAGCGAGCCTATTTACAACATCTGAATCTGAAACCACGGTTTATGAAAATAAGATGTTGGCGTATCTCGACTTCAAACCTCTTAAAAACATTAGCGTCATTCTCTCTCATTATCCACCAAATGGGGCCATGAAGCCGTGATAACTCGGCAAAACTTGCCTTTCGTATTGCGACACGGTCGTATTGTTTTGTTCGACTTGATAAACTCCACCTCCTTCATGTATGGCGAATACTTTTGGGAAAGTATTTGTCGTTGAAACAACTCTGGAACTTCTCCCAAAGATATCTTGATCTGGCGAGGTTGAGTCGTTTCTGGAATTCCACCGATGTCTGCCTCTCGCGCTTGACATAAAAGGCGTGAAAAGGAACCTTTTGCTCCTCGGAGCATCCCAGACATCAAATATCTTGGTGTCTGCTTTATCCATGCTTCCGCCTTAAGTGGTTTTGGCTCTCCTTAAACTCGGTGGTCGGCTCCTTGAATTGTTTAGCGGTGGCCGCTTGAGAGTTTTCGTGTTTCCACCTACGTTTTGGGCGAGAGTCGCTCTCTTTCTTGTTGCATAAATTGCGTAAAAAGCCTCACGAACATTTGATCGTTCATCATTTGGTCGGTGTTGTTGTTTGCATGAGGTTATGCGCCTTCTGATGCACATTATCACGATTATTGATATGTGGTGAATCAGCGATCGCTGTGTGCTCCATTCTTATTCTCAACATTCTCGGATGTCATTTTCGAATCTTGCCACAAAACAAAGGTTAATTGACATATAACATATTATCCTATATTACGTGAGCCAATAAAATAGCACGTAAACTTAGGTAGGTCAATACTAGCGAAAAGGTATTCCCGTCTCTCCCCTCTAGTACTATTCTCACATCTTAGCGGGGATCGTATCCTAAGCTACGATACTGTTGTGGCGCCCCCCAAAATTAGGTATACATCACCCGTCTTGGGTAGTCGGATACATAGTGCAAATTTAAATCTGACTTACTAATATAAGCGTATGTGTGTAATCTGATCTGACGTAAAGCGTGAGTTTGAATACAAATATTGTCTACTAGAGATTATACAAACTCAAAAGGAGTCCTCATTACAATTATTATCACACTATTTCACGAAATAGTGAGGGACTACTAATCTTATCCTCTGGACCATTACTCAGTTCCCAGAGCTAGTCCAATATATTCTCATTTCACGAAGAGAAACGATTGAAAGAAAGGGTGAGCTCAACTAGCTTCCGATGAAATATTATGACTAAGATAATGCGAAATAAATTATCATTAGCCTTGACATTGTTAAGCGATAAAATATAATAAACATCAAGTTTAACTGCGGTGAACAATGATCCATTAAAAAAGTCAGTAGAAAATAAAATCTACTATCTTTTATGATTTAAAGGTTTTTCATCACTTTATTATATTTGAGACTCGAACTTAATAAATATTCCACATCATCGAATCACCCCACTTTTCTGGCGAGGATATTCTTTAGTATCGCGACCACAATTATTCATGCCTTCTGGCGAGAATATTTGTGTATTCATTAATAGTCGTGATCATACCAACAAGCAACTGTCCATCGATGCACTTCTACGGACCCTTTGAGGATTTTACCACATCATTTGTAACATTACGGTCGTGATTACAAGAATAATCTGACAGTGTAATAATCATACCAAGTCCATCCCCATGCTTACTGGACCACAGATGACTTTCAACATAATATAAACATGAGGATGATGACAATGATATAAAAATTGATAAAAACAAGTTCAAGAATTAATTTATCTAGGAACTAATAACATCAAATTATCGACATGATCTTTGCTTTGTAGAGTAAAATTCAAGAATCTTGAGAAGAATATTTCCGTGAAAGGATCTTTGGATGAAGCGCAAATATCGAGGATATTCCACTAATTTCATGGAGTATAGAAGTCAAAGTTTTAACCAATTTGGGTATAATAAAGAATGGAATAACAAAAGAAATCACCGATAAATGCGATATTCCATGAGAATAATAATAATGGAGCGTCGGTTATTATTCAACGAATAATAAATAACGGAACCGGTCGGCGTAAAACATTACTGAGACGGGATGTTCAACGAGAATAATAATAAAGGCGGAACCGGTCGGGTGTAAAACACAGAGCAGGATGTTCAATAGAATAATAATAAAAAGGCGGAACCGGTCAGGTGTAAAACACCTAACAAGATGTTCAACGAGAATAATAGAAGAATGTCACCAAGTATAGGGTAAACCGCGTATCTGAGTTATTCCAACGAGAATAATAAGCGATGGAATAACAAGTTCTCTTCGTGAATAAGAAAGAATAACACTCCTTACTTTTAGTAGGAGATTGAATC
>JAINUW010000690.1:0-214196 GCA_020205615.1 Panax quinquefolius | reverse complement strand
AATGATCTTATTTCAAAAACGTGTTATAAAATTTTATTCTTTTAAGAAATGTCTAAGTAATATAATTAGATAATAAAATGAAAATTTTATAATGCAGAAACATGCAGCCCAAACATAGAAAAACTGCACCAAAAGTGTCAGTTAATGATGAGAGAAGACCAGTAGATCCGATACAAAGACTTGTAGATTTATTAGGAGAAGCTCTGAGGGGAAGAAATGAACTAGTACCACCCGTTCCACAAGTGGTTCAAGTCACAAACTTTAAGGATTTTAGGAGTGTAGGACCTCAGGAATTCGTAGGCACGACCGACCCGATTATAGCTCAGACGTGGATCAAAGAAATGTAGAACGCTTTCACCATCGCTCGTGTGGGTGAAGATCAGAAGATGACATTTGCAACCTACATGATGAAAGGCGAAGTGAAATACTGGTGGGAGGTGAATCACCAGAGAGCGGGAGAAGGGATAATCACTTGGGAAAGGTTTAAGACTATGTTCTTCGAGAATTATTTCCCGAAGAGCATGAAAAATAAGATGGAGGTAAAGTTCTTAGAACTTGAGCAAGGGGATATGATGGTGGTACAATACGCGGCTAAGTTCAAAGAGCTAGCCCGGTTTGCTGAGCACCAGGTAGTAGATGAAGAGAGGAAAGCTAGGCATTTCGAACAAGGACTGAAGCCTTAGTTATTTAAGAAGGTATCGGTTCTTCAGATTGATTCTTTTACAACATTGTTGGAGAAGGCTATTATTGTAGAGGGAGGAAGTGAAGCTTTAAGTCAGTATAACAAAGAAAAGAAGGGAAAAAGCACCAGTAGAGGGAATCGAGGAGGATGCAGTAGCGTAGGTAGCAACTTAGAAAATAGAAAATGGGAGAACAACAACAACAACAACAACAACAACAAGAATCTCAACAATCAAGTCGGAAAGTTTCGAGGAGAATTTAAGAAGAAGGTGGAAGGATTCCCAAAGTATGGGAGGTATCACCAGGGTGAGTGTTGGAAAGAACGTAGTGTATGTTACAACTGTGGCCAAGAGGGACATTATGCTCCAAACTTCCAAAAACCAAAAAAGATCAAATGATGTTTCGGTTGTGGTTCGTTGGACCATCTGATCAAAGACTGCCCAAAGAAAGGAAGTAGCAGAGGAAGCGGCCAACAAGGAGGGAGTGGCAAACTGAAGATTGGCGGACCGATGCCATCCAAACGTCCAACTGCAAGAACATTTGATATGACTGTCCAGGATACAGTAGCTGCGAAGGACGTTGTGTCAGGTATCATCCTGATTAATGATATAAATGTCTATGCATTATTTAATTCGAGTGGCACCTGTTCTTTTGTATCCAAGGAATTTGCTAGTCAGTTTAATTTACCCCGAGAACGATTACGAGATCTCTTGAACATAGAAGTTGCAAATAAGGAAGTAATCCCTGTAGAGTATATTTACCGAAATTGTCATGTAAATATTAAAGTTCATGAACTAAGAGTAGACCTAATCCCGATAAGATTAGGAGAGTTTGATGCAATATTTGGAATGGATTGGTTGTATAACCATGTCACGATAATTGACTATCAGAATAAAAGCGTGAACCTTCAGACTCCAAATAAGTCTAAGGTAGTATTTTATGGTAGCTCATCGCTTAAGCAATCGTTTTGCCATACGATGATGCGGGCCAAGAAATTGATAAAAAAGGCTGTGTAGTTTACTTATCATACATTGTTGATACTCGAAAAAAGGGAGTAGAAATTAAGGATATATATGTAGTAAGAGAATTTCAAGATGTACTTCCGGATGATCTGCCTGGTCTTTCGCTAGACAAAGAAATTGAATTCGTAATAGATTTAGCACCGAGAACTGCACCAATTTCAAAAAACCCATACCGTATGGCGCCAATGGAAATGATGGAATTGATGATACAATTGTAAGAGTTGCTGGATAAGGGTTACATACGACCGAGTGTGTCTCCTTGGGGAGCACCCGTGTTGTTTGTAAAGAAGAAGGATGGATCGATGAGGCTCTGTATCGATTATCGATGCGATGCCCCCAAATTCGGGTACTTTCAACCCACAGATATGGTGTTACACGGTACTCATAACTATACATTAATTTCATTGAAACAACATAAAAATGATTGTATGTACTATATTCTTATTACAATAATAATAAATCCTTTCCCAAGTTCTGTAATCGAAAACATTTTTCGTTTATCATAGTAAAATTATTACAACCATACTAGTCTATTACAAGATAATCTACTTATCCATCTTAACCTTGCCCTTATCTTTATTAGAACCTTCGGTTCGCTTGGCCTTAGCTGCAATCATATAATTCAAGAAAGAAGTGAGCATAACTAGCTCAGCAAGTCTAGTAATAGATAGTACAAATACTACGTCGAGAATTATATGATTATTCTTCAATAAATGACAAATAGATATGAAGTACTATAAAATAGTAAAATAGCACTTTTTATTTCATAAAACAATTCCAGAGTACATATAGTAGTTTAGGAATTGAGAGCAGGTCAAATGACCATGAACATTCTCTTTTGGTTTTTATTCATGAAAAAGGACAACCTAGCACTTAGTCTGTAAGTCTGATATATCTTACGAGCACTTTTAGGTGATCAACCTATAGTACTCTATGTTGATCAACACTCAACCGTTAAACCTATTTACATTTAAGTTTTGTCGACCTCACGTGCCCACCGAATAATCGATGTAAAATATATTTGTTTATTCATACTCTAGCTTACCTTGAATCCGTACCAAATAATTGGCATAGGATAGCGCTCACTATATTATATCAAAAGAATTGTAAACAAATTAATAAAACTCTTAAGATTAGTCTACCCGAGTTAAAACTGGCATCGACTCTTTCATAAAACAATTCATGCATCACAAAAAACTTAGCTAACATAAAGGTTAGACAAGCTTTCAGAAAACTTGCCTTCAAGTGTCTTCAAATAAAATATTCAACAGTTCTTGATCTTTGCAGTCTCTACATGATATATTCAAATAGCACACTGTAATTAGCTAGCAAACAATCTAATCACATTATTTTAACAAACTTCTTTCTCTTCTATAACTTAATCAAATTTATTTCATTAATAAAACTTGATTCGCCTTACTATTCTTCCTTACGGCTTATTAACGTTTTTACATTACTCAATCAACACTCAATGACCCTTGGTTAAAACCATAGTAATTAAATACGATTTGCATTCTCACACTTTGCGTTCTCCGTTTAATTTCTATTAAATAATGTTCAATTCCTAAGGTCATTATTGGTCACTTTACTGATGAATATATTCGTGCAAGCATACACGGTCAATGTAACGCCCTGAAATCCGGTCTATCTTCACACCAAGATTTCATATGTCACGAGTACATCATTCATCCAAACATACATTAATATATACTGAAATATAACAACATACATTCTAAATTCTCAGGTTATAAAACCTTATAACTCCTTTCATTACAAATAATGATAATTGCATTATTCTTTACATCTTATATTAGTGACTTTCATCCGCTACTAAGGATACATAATAGTTTATTAAACTAATCTAAAGTTCATTTAACTTAGTTTATATTACAAGTCTTCGCTTGATCTTCAGGCTCATCCATATACTGAATGGCACTTCTCCTGGATACCGATGAGCTTGATCTTTACGGGATCCTTAAGTTCTTCTAACATCGTTCGCTGAATTTTTTTTTCATTTAAAGTAAGTGTGAGCATTCAATTGCCCAGCAAGTCATAATAGTTGAACAAACAACTTTAAGAATTCAAACATTCCTTTAAAACTTCGATAACCGAACAAAGGTTATGAAGCAGCTTGAATAATAGGAATAATCTCGATTTCTATCATTTTAAAACATTAATCACATTCACTTTGAAATACTTTCATTCTTCTACCTTTTTCATACACATTTTGTCTGGCTAGAATCAATAGCACAGTCTTAAAAATAAAGGTTCATGTATAAACAGAACATTATCATTTCATAGAAACACTAAAGTTTTCACATTGTGGCATATGGCCTCATACGTTCTACCACCTTGTACAATATCACACATTCGCACATAGACAGAACTTCTTAAGTTCAACATATGAGAAGTTTTAGAAACTAGCATTCATTTAAAATATGAATGAAGTTAGGAAACATGCCTTACACACAGCTATAGCTTACACTAAACTGCTCATTCCAGTCCCTAAAACACATTAGGAAAACACGTACAACAATTAGTCATGTATATTGACTTACGAATTGGTTTACTTAACTTTACTTCTTAGGGTTCGCGTTCTTTCAACCTAAGTTTACGCGACCACCTTCATTACCGTTCTACAGCCTCATGACATACGTAGATGTCTTACCTATACGTTCATCATCTTTGATGATTTACATTCTTATCTTCTTCTTATAACTTCTCTAGGACTCAACACACATCACATCTCTACTAGTAGTCCATATGGTACTCTAAGTGGTTTCCCACAAACAACCAACAAACAAGTTCCCGTATCGTCTACACTATCATCATAGTGAGTTAGATCGGTTGCCAGTTTCATATATACCTTCGCTCTCTGAAGGAATTGTTTATCCCAGCTCCCATATGTCAACCATCAAAGGTTACGATTGTACCACAAACTAACTTATCTTAACTTATCCAAACTATTAAACTATAACGTTCGTTAAGTCAATTTCTTATTCCTTATGGCTTTTTGGTAACTAAATGCCATACCTCAGGATTCATTCTTTATCGTCTAAGTCATACAGTCCTTTGTATACTCAGAACGATCGTTCAAGTTAATCATTAACCCGACTTCATTACGTTATGTGTACTTGTCATTAATTTAACTTCTTTACCATTCACGGTTTAATCATTGGTCTTCATTATCTTATGGTCAAACCATACACGGGGTGTAGGTTCTGCCCGTTTAATATTTGCGTACACTCAACCTTCACTTCGGTTAAAGTATTGAACGCTTAAATTTAATTCTAACATTCTCCATCCGACTCACATTCGACTTTCATTAATCTTCTTACATTCGCTACGGCTTTCTTAATAACATATGTTATTCTTCCTTAATGTCAAAGCTATATGAGAATTAAGTTTTTATTTGATTATATGAATTAAATGAATTTAATTAATTATTTATGTGAGTAAGCTATGTGAAGGTCGTTTTATGACCAGAATGTGTGAATGTGGTTAGTATTCTGGATATGTTCTAGAATTAATTATTTTGAATTTCTAAGACGAAAATAAAAGTTTTCCAAGGAATTTCTGTAAAAAACACTATTCATCCGTTTCTGCTCAGGAATTAAGTTTGAAATTCCGAGAAACGCGTAATGATAGAATATGAAGACGAGATGGAATATTTAATAATATTTCAGTTATGGCAAACAAAGTTTTTGCCTGCACACTTAAAACCAAAGGGTTGAGAAGAATTATTTCTAAGAAGGAGATGAGCTTCGTATAATGAATTACGATAATGATTATTCGTACATTATACGAATATGATACTATTTAGTATACGTGTATAATACGAAGAATTAATACGACGTATAATATGAATATTTTATGAGTATTATACGAAGAGAATATGTGAATTATACGTATGAAATACGATTGGTATTATTGGATTTATACGTTAAGGACTTAGTATAATCTAATTGGGTTTGGATTATATCAAGCCTAAGTGATTAAGTGATCAAGCCCAAAGAATTATGAGTTAAAGCCCAACGTTAGGATTAATTAAGCCCGATCCAAGAAATCGAACCGTGGGTCGAACCGGTGGTCATCGAATGGGTAAAACCCTTGGGGCAACAGATGGGGATGACCCATGGGCATGTGGGCTGGCCACTTGGTGGCCAAGTAAAGTGATCTACTTGACCACCAAGTATTTTACTTGGTGATGAAGTAGTGAATAGTAAGGAGGTTGGGAGAAGGACCATTTTGCTCTCCATTTGGTTTGCCTATAAAAAAAAGGCATATGTTGGTTATTTTTGGTTTTCCAAGAGTTATCCAACTTATATTGAGAGAGAGAAAGAGCTAGACTTAAGCCATCATTTCACTTTGAAGCAAAACCTTAGAGTTGTAAGCAAGAACACCAAGAACGGAAAGGTAATATTCTTTGATAGTAGTTTTCCACCCTTTTGATTTCTTTGTTATAAAGAATCATAAAGTGGTGGAGCATGCCTCTTATGGAGGAATTAGGATGGCTTGTAATATATAAAACCATTATAAGTCATGTGTAAATGAAAATCGTAAGGGTTTACATAAGTTAAAACTGTAGGAAATATTGAAATATGAACTTTGTTGTTGATGGAAAAATTGAACACCATCACTATTAAGATATGTGCATCTTGCTTGGTTAGGATGTATATATGAAATCGATGGAGTGTTCCATTTGACTTGTCATATAGTACACTAGTAACGAAGTTATGGCGAATTTTACGGAATTAGACGTTAAACGTCGAAAACGTAAAAATTTCGGATTAGTAGTCGAAAATTTCCGTGAGGCTTGAAAATGTTGGTTTTCAATGTCAACACGTGAGATAGGGTATTTATGAGTCGTGGGCTCAAGAATCGTCGGATTTTGACTTAAAACGAAGAAAACGAGTATTGAACGCTCGAAAATGAACTTAGAATTGAATTTTGAGTTAACTGATTCAGAATTATGAAATTCTTATATGAACGTGTAGAGTATGTAATTTATGAGTTGTAGGCTTTTGAACAAACCAAATCGGACTTATGACGAAGAAGTTATGAATCTGGGAAATTCACTAAAATTTTTGTCTGTAAAAATTTTCTGGTGTTTGAGGTCCGGCGCCGTGGCCACGGCCATAAGGCTTAATGTGCAGCCATTCCGACCAAGATGAAGTATCGACCTCTTCAAGAGTGGTTCCGCAGTGCCACTCATACAAAGGAGTTTCGTGCCGCAGCGCTGGGACTGGGACTTAGCTATCGCAAACCGCATCGCAGCCAGTTGTTGTGTGTAGAAGAACCATGCATGCACCGTGAGTGGCAATTGTTAGATAAGTTAGGTTTGAACTTTTAATGTTTTAAAACCTATATAAGATAAGTTTAGATACTTAAAGAACATACTAAAACTATTCCTATGTTATATATACTAGTGTATATGATGATGAACTTAGGAATTGAACGCGAGTTGTTAGTATGATAACAAAGAACACAAAGAGTTAATAATAAACCGTGATCGTTAATTGACATTGATACTTCACCAATGATGATTGAGTTCGGTTAGTGTCGTAAGATCGTTAACAAGCTGGGTTAAAGGGTAATAAGTCGAATTGACATTATTAATGAAATAAAGTCAATTGAGACATAGAAGAGAAAGAAGTTGGTAGAAACAATGTGATTAATTGTTTGATAGCTAATTAAAGTGTGCTATGTGAATATAACATGTAGATTCTGTAAAGACTGTGAACAGTCGATTAAGTTATTTGAAGATGCTTGAAGGCAAGTTTTTCGTAATGCTTGTCTAACCTTCGTGTTAGTCGAGTTTTCTGTGATTCATTGTACTTAATTGCATGAATGATTTTAAAGAAAGGGTCAATGCCAGTTTTAACTCGGCTAGACTATTCATCAAAGATAGATTGATTTGTATTCATATCTTTCTATATAGAAATGGTAACGCTATCATATGCCAAGTATTTGGTATGGATTCAAAGGTAAGGTTTGTCGATGAACAAACAAAAGTATTTTTCATCGATTATTCGATGGGCACGCGAGTTTGCAAAAACTTAAACGTAAATACGTTTAACGGATGAATGTTGATCAACATAGAGTACAATAAGCTGATCATCTAGAAGTGCTCGTAAGTAATGCCGGATGTACAGCCTTAGTGCTGCTATGTCCTTTTCAAGAATGAAAACAGAAAGCTATTGTTCATGGTCTTTCAACCGGTTCAGAAATCCTAAACTATTATATACTTTGGGAATTAATGTTATAAATTGTTAAGTGTTAATGTTTCTTAATACTTCATGACTATTTGATTCGGTTATGGAAGATTTTTATATAATTTACGAATGTGGTATTATTATTATTCTTTGTTAGACTTGTTGGGCTTGTTATGCTCACTCCTTGCGTGAATTATATGATTGCAGTTAAAGCTGAGCATACTGAGAATGCTAAGAGAAATAAGGGCAAAGCTAAGATGGATAGTTAACCATCTTGTAATAAATTAGTATGATTGTATGTATTATACTTAAAAATAACGAATGATGTAATCGGTTTATGAACCTGGGAAAGAATTTCACTTTGATTGTAATAAGAAGATAGTAATTACATTCATTATGTTGTCATTTCAATGGAATGATTGTATAGTTATGAGTACTGCAAAGCGACACCATATGTCATTGGAAGATACACGAATTTGGGGCGTCACATTTCCGCTCAACCTTCATTAAAGGTTTAAAACACTTGATTAAGTGTTACATTAGTTGAACTACGGTACTACCATTCACACATACATTCAATTGAAAAGTCTCAAAAGAATGAATATGTCTTCTATATATTCAAAATAATATTACATTTCCCCAGGTTCTTTATAACCCATTCATTCTTGTTCTTGTCATAATATCAAATATATTACAAACATTCACCTATACTATTACATAAGAACTTTAAGGGTTCGTCTTTGCCTTGCCTTTATCCTTCTTTGAGCCTTGATCCATTTCGATCTTAGTTGTGTTCATATGGTTCAAGCAAGAGTGAGCATGACTAGCTCAGCAAGTACTACAATTCTAATAAACAACATGCTTGAAACATAGAACTCATATATCTTCAATAACTGAACAATAGTTACAAAGTACTATCGATAATTCAAAATAGCACTTCTTTTCATTCAAAACGTTTTATAACAATATTCAGTAAAACATCAATTTCGGTCCAAGACCTTGAGCATTTCATAAGTTCTTTTAAAAAGGACATCCCGACACTAAGTCCATAAGTCCAACATTACTTACGAGCACGTCTAGGTGATCAGCCTATAGTACTCTATGTTGATCAACACTACATTCATTAAACGTGTATACGTTTAAGTTGTGGCAACCTCACGTGCATGTCGTTAAACGACAAAAACATTTTTAGCATACTCGGTCTTCGATTGAAAACCACACCAATATAACTCGGTAAACATTAATCATGCTTGACAGAATCATAATATAAGTCTAGCCGAAAGAATTGGCTTTGACTTCATCATTCAAGACTTCATGCGAAAGAATACATGAATCACAAAGCTTGTCCAGACTGAACTGGAACAAGGGTTAGAATACTTGCCTTCAACGTCTGCTTACTGATTATCACACGTACACTTTAAGTCTCTAAGTCTCTACAATACATGATCATATAACGTACCATATTAGGTCACATGTAATCAAGTAAGTATACTACTATATCTTACCCTTCATCTCAATCTAAATCCTGACTTAGATCTGTTATTTATGGGTTCCGGCTTTTCATTACATCGCGCTCATTACGTTCATATTCAATTGATTATTAACCTTTAATCATCATACATTAAGTGTCTAACAATGCCTTAACAATACCTGTATTATTATTATACCTTAGTTCATTACTAATGAATTCTCTTTCATTCTATACTTGTAAACATTCTTGTCTCGTTTCAACTCTAGAGTTGGCGCTGGCTGCCATCACCCATTGCTCTTCAACTTCGTGTTGCGGCGCGGGTTAGCGATTACTTGACATCCGAATTGGCCATTGCATGCGCCACACTTAACTCTTCATCTCGCATTTTGTGGTGCGATTTAGCGATATGCTTTCGACACATCATTATGGCTTTGCTTTGCCACCCATTTGGCCTTGGGTTGGCGTGCAGCAGCTGACTCATGTGCCTCGAAAATTTGCAAAATTTTAAATTTTATGAAAACTCCCGACTCTCATAACTTCTTCGTTATAAGTCCAAATTGGCTCGTTCAAAAGCCTACGGTTCACAAATTACATACTCTATGCGTTCATGCAAGAATTTTATCTATTTGACTTCGTTTGCTAAAATTTCACCTATTAGTTCATTTTTAACGAAAATGATAAACGTTCGTGAACGTTCAACGCTCGTTTCTTCGTTCTAAGTCGAAATTCGGTCATTTTCGAGTTCGCAACTCTATAATGCCAAATATGATGTGTCTCCATCGAAAACCAACGTTTCTGACTTCAAACACAAAATACGACTTCCATTCTGAGAATTTCACGAATTCGACGATTATCGTCCAATCGTGTGAATTCCGTGAAACCTCATTACTAATCATTCTAAATGGATTTTAATCAACATATAAACATTTCAAGTTACTTATTACACCAACTTATTATCAACGTAGGTTTTGACTTATTCTCATAAGTCAATGACTTATTTAACTTATGAACTACAATTCTCATGCTTATGACTTACTATGAACTTAAGTCCATCAATCAATGTTCTCATACTATATTGAACATACTAACATCATATGATAAGTTTTGTACAAGTTTATCAACTTATTTAGGTTCAAGTTGCTTATTCAACTTATTAGACTTTTAAGTTCATTCATCAATGACTTCTTATATGTTCTTAGCATACAATCATACTTCTCTTATCACCCTATAATGATAGAGATGAATATATATTAGACAAGAGTCTTACCTACAAAGCACTTGTACTTCTCTTCTCTTTGGAAACTAGCAAAGAACTTTTGACTTATTCTTGACTTATGTGGCTTATTCTCTCTCTAACCAATAAGTTACTTAACTTGAGAGGGAGTTGAGAGGAATTTTAATCAAGCAATCAAATGAATTGAGAGCTCTCTATTTATAGGCAACCCAAAGTTAGGGTAGAATGGTCAATTAGGCATTGCACCTCCTCAACTAACCTCCTTAATCCCACCTCCTTTATATTTCATTACTTTACTTTACAAACTAAGTTAACTTGTCTAGCACTCACTTTTCTTGCTCATCACAACACTTGATCACCACACAAAATGCTTGCCCATCAAGACTACCCACATTAACATGGTTTGCTCCATGGATCATGGCTAATTCATTGGGCTTGCTAATTAATCTAGCTAATTCCTTGTTGGGCTTATACTACAATAGTTTGGACTCATGACATATCAAACACTTGGGCTTGAGTATCACTTTCTATTGGACTTCTACCATTATGCTAATAATCCTACAAGTCCATTCCCTTTAATTAAGAACCTTGACATAAATATACCACGTATAATTCTCGTATGCTAGCTCGTATACTAATTCATAATATACGTTATTCCATTCTTCATACATACTCGTATAATACGTCGTATCATACTTACGTTCAATAACTCGCACAATGCCTACGCATTATACGATTAACACATTCTTTTCTTAACGCTTAATATTTCTAACGTTCTCCAATTAAGTCCGCATGCGAAATATTACGTTTTCCATACTTAGATTATTATTACATAATCCATCTCATATTGATATTATAACGTTACGTATTTCTCGGAAGTTCAAAAATAATTTTCGAGCATAAATCGATGAATAGTGTTTTTCGAAAATTTCTCGAAAAGCCTTTATTTTAATCTTAGAAATTCAAACACTTTAATTCATTCACGTAGTTAAAATACTACGACATTCCAACGTTTCTAGGTTATAGAACGACATTCATCTTATCAACACGTAGTAAGAATACATAATATTATTTTATTCATTATTAAAAGTATTTACAAAGGTTCGATTTTTTGGGGCGTTACACTCTCTCCCCCTTATAAGGATTCTGTCCCCAGAATCTTGCTAAAAAAAATTACACAAATAATTGAGGGTAATTCTTTTTCATCATTTCTTCTAACTCCCACGTTGCTTCTTACGCATCGTGGTTCTTCCATATCACCTTCACGGAAGGTATGACTTTATTCCATGAGAACTTGTTCTTTTCTATCGATGATTTGAATCGGCGTTTCTTCATATGTTAAGTCCTTCTCGATATGAATAGGTTCATATTCTATCACGTGCTTATAATCCGGCTTATAAGGATGCAATACCGATACGTGAAATACATTATGTATTCGTTCTAGGGTCTGGAGGTAATGCTATCATATATGCTACCTCACCCACCCGTTTAATACCTCAAAAGGTCCTATAAACCTCGGACTTAACTTTCCTTCTTTCCAAAATGTATCTTTCCTTTCTGAGGAGATACTTTTAGAAATACGTGTGAACCTACTTCAAATTCTCTATTCTCTCTATGCGAATCCGTAAACTTCTTCTGTCTGTCTTGAGCTGCTACCAAACGCATCTGTATCAGTTTAACAATGTCCGCTGTTTGCTGCACCAATTCTGGTCCCAACATTCGGCGTTCTCCTACCTCATCCCAATACAGTGGTGTTCTGCATTTCCTCCCATACAAAGCTTCGTAAGGCGGCATACCTATGCTTGCATGATAACTATTGTTATACGCAAACTCCACTAATGGTAGATGATCATCCCAACTACCCTTGAAATCCATGACGCAAGATCTTAGCATATCTTCTAACGTCTGAATTGTTCTCTCGCTCTGTCCATCCGTTTGTGGATGATACGTCGTACTTCGACTTCAATGCGCGTTCCTAATCGCTTCTTGTAGACTCCTCCAAAAATTTGATGTGAATCGTGGGTCACGATCTGACACAATCGATACTGGTACTCCATGTCTAGAAATTATTTCCTTAATATAAAGTCTAGCTAATTGGTCTAAGTTATACTTGACCCTAATTGGCAAAAAGTGAGCCGACTTTGTCAATCGGTCCTACTATTACCCAAATCGCATCATACCCTTTGGTTGTAGTCGGAAGTCCTACCACAAAATCCATCGTGATATTCTCCCACTTCCACTCCGAATTTCCAATGACCGTAACAAGCCACTTGGTCGTTGATGTTCGGCCTTAACTTTCGGCAAGTTAAGCACCTCCTCACATACTCTCTGCTATTTCTCTCTTCATGTTCGGCCACCAAAAACTCTGCCGGAGATCTTGATACATCTTAGTGCTACCGGGGATGAATCGAAAACCTCGAACTATGAGCCTCTTGTAATACTCCGCTCCTTTAATTTCGATCTCATTCGAACCCAAATTCTTCCTTCAAATCTTAATAATCCCTCATTATCAAGACTATACTTAGTATCTTTTTCATTGGCGAGCCGCTCCTTCATCCGGTCACACTCATCAGTTTTGAGTTGCACCTCCTTAACTCTCTCTACGATGGTAGATTGCATCTCCGTCGTAAACAACATTTGTCCTACTTCACTTGGCAACTTCACTTCCAACTCCATCCTAGCCATCTCTGTTATTAACTCAGTTTGAGCCGTTAACAAAGACAACTTTTCCCGACCCTTCCTACTTAAGGCGTCGGCAACTACATTGGCTTTTCCAGGTGATACAGGATTTCACAGTCGTAATCCTTTATCAACTCCAACCATCTCCTCTGCCTCATATTCAACTCCTTCTGTGTGAAGATATATTTTAGACTCTTGTGGTCCGTGTATATCTCACATTTTTCTCCATAAAGATAATGTCTCCATATCTTTAGAGCAAAAACTACTGCGGCCAGTTCCAGATCATGAGTAGGGTAAACTTTCTCATAATCCTTCAACTGCCTAGATGCATACGCAATGACCTTGCCATGCTGCGTGAGCAAGCAAACCAAGTCCTCTATGCGAAGCATCGCTATAAACTACAAAATTTCCTGTGTCATCGAGGCAATGACAAAACAGGCGCTTCACTCAACCTCTTCTTCAGTTCTTGAAAACTGTCCTCACACTTGTCAGTCCAAGCGTATTTCACCGTCTTCCTCGTCAAGTTAGTCAATGGAGTAGCTATCTTCGAAAAATCTTGGATGAATCTCCGATAGTAACCCGCTAACCCTAGGAAACTCCGCACCTCAGTTGGCATTTTCGGTTGTTCCCAATTCATCACGGCTTCCACCTTCATTTGGATCTCTTCGAATCCCCTCATGGTCAATAACATGACCTAAAAATTGTACCTTCTCCAACCAAAATTCACACTTATTGAATTTCGCGTACAACTTCTCCTTTCTTAGTGTCTCCAACACTAATCTTAGGTGTTCAACATGATCTTCTGGCGTCTTAGAATAGACTAGAATATCATCTATAAACACCACGACGAACTTGTCCAAATATTGTTTGAACACTCTGTTCATCATATCCATAAATGCAGCTGGTGCATTTGTCAACCCAAATGACATCACCAGAAACTCGTAATGACCATAACGAGTCCTGAATGCTTGTCTTTGGTACATCCTCCTTCCTAACCTTCAACTGGTGATACCCCGTTCTTAAATCTATTTTTGAAAAATACTTAGCCCCTTTCAACTGATCAAAGAGATCATCGATCCTGGGCAATGGGTATTTATTCTTTATCGTTAACTTGTTCAACTCTCGGTAGTCGATACAAAGTCTTAACGATCCATCCTTCTTCTTGACAAACAGTATCGGTGCTCCCCATGGTGAAACACTCGGTTGAATGTACTTCCTGTCCAATAGTTCTTGTAACTGCACCATCAACTCCTTCATCTCCACTGGCGCCATACGATACGGTGCCCTGGAAACTGGTGCTGCTCCTGGCACGATGTCTATTACAAACTCTATCTCCCTATCCGGCGGAAGACCCGGTAATTCTCTCGAAAATACATCGGCGAATTCTCTCACTATAGGTATTTGTTCCATGGTTGCTACCACTCTCTGGGTATCAACAACATGGCAGATAACCTACACATCCCTTCCTCGATAATTTCCTAGTTTGTGTCATGGTTAGACAACCACGAACGTCCCGACGATCTATTCCCGTAAAATACTACCGAGGTTGTTTTAACGTTTTAATGTTCACACATTTCTTTTGACAATCTATAATTGCCCCATGGTTCACTAACCAATCCATTCCCGAGAATTACGTCGATTCTCTCCTAACTTTATCGATATCAAATCTCACCGATAATTTACAACCCCATATATCTACAACAACTCCTATGAACATCTTCAATGAGAATTATTTCTTCGTTTGCTACCTTAATATTTAAAGGTATAGGCAACTTTTCGGGAAGTAATCCTAATCGTCTAGCAAAATCGCATGCTATAAATGAACAAGTAGCACCCGAATCAAACAGCACGTAAGCATTTATGTCGTTGATCGGAATAATACATGCGACGACGTCCCCCCGATGCAATCTGCATCTTGGATCATCATGTTAAAGGTACGACCCATCGGCCTACCCATTTGTCTTTGGACCACTAATAGCTAACTTACCACTATTAGTGCCCGGTTCCCGTCCCTGTCCCTTCTTGAGGCGGTTCTTTGCCATGTGGTCGGTTGACCCACACACAAAGCATCCGTGATTCTTCTTGGACTTGGACAATTAGGTGCAATGTGCCCCTCTGTCCAGATTGTAACAGATGACCTTCCCTTGAGAGACAGACTCCTAAATGAGTCTTCCCACAGTCTTCTGCAGCCTCCATTCTCTCTCTTGGTCTCCTTGCTTCACTCCAAAGTATTCCCGAGCTAAACACCTTCCTCTTCTCCCTCGCCACTACTACTAGCTCCTCCTTCGATCTTTACTCCCCCCCATCTACTTTCCCTTACTCTTCTTGTCCTTGTGGTATTGACTCGAGCCTCACTACCACCCTCGGCGATTATCGCCTTCTCTAAAATGGTTCCAAAAGAAGTACTTTGGAACACCAAATACTGATTATAGAGCCGGGTTTCAAGCCCTCCTCAAATCGTCATGCCTTTCCTAACCTCGGTATCCACTTGGTGTGGAGCGAACCTTGCCGATTCATTAAACTTGGCGGCGTGTTTGGGAACCGACATGTCCCCTTGTTTCAACTCGAAAACCGCATCTCCATCCTCCTCTTGCATGCTTGTGGGAAAGTAGTTCTCGAAGAATATCTCCTTGAACCTCACCCACGTTAGATTTCCTATCCAGACCCTAGCTTTGATTGGCTTCCCACCAAAAGTTGGCCTCTCCATTCATCATATAGGTTGCAAAGGCAACCTTTTGGGCCTCGTCGACATTTGCTATCACAAATGCCTTCTCTATTTCCTTAACCCACGTTTGGGCTTCAATAGGGTCCGTAGTTCCTTTGAACTCCGGCGGACCCACGCTCTTGAAATCCTTAAAGGTCGTAGCTCGTGCTACTCTCCAGGATTACGGGATATTAGCCCCTGTTCTATTAAATGCATTTTGTTATTAAATTAACAAACTCTGCATTGGATTAACTTGGGACCTCCTCCTATGGTTGATTCACGTTAGCACCTTGATTTCGTTGCACTCTTCTTCGGCGGCATTTTATTGATCACAAACAAACACATCGCATTATTATTTCCTTCTTATTAGTTAGTTATTATTCAATATTAAACAATAACTTTAACATCCATTACTCATTGTTTTCCATAAAAGGCTTATATTCATTCTTTCAGTAGTATAATACTACATCGTTTTCATTACATAGCCTAAGTGATTACATTACTTTCCCGCTATCGCTTTCCAAAATTGGGATTTACAAAAGACTACCCTTCACTATACAAAGAGGGTTTTACGTCACTACTAATTACAAAATATTTACATACTAAACTACTCTATCTTACTACTAGATCACATCTTCCTTAAGGCATTATCAAAATCTGCCTTGGCAAGACCGTAATAATATATCGGTGACCGTAGTATGTCGCGTTCCGCCCTCTCTCTGAGGATAACCAGCTACCTACTGTTGGAAATCTGTGTGAGAACTCCTATGGATATAGGACATTCTCCCTATCTTCTGACGTTTGGTCTTTAGCTCCTCCTTGAGCTCAAAGACCTCATGTTTCAGCTCGTGGACTTTGTCCTTAGCCAAAATCCTCTCATCATGTTCTTGCTCCCACATGGACTCCACATCAGTCTTGTCCTCTATAACAGTTTGGAGCTCTGCCTTCAGCTCCTTGACCTCCTGACAGTAATGAATATTTCTATCCAATACTGACATGAACAGAGACATCATCGACCCCCCAGGAGCTATCTCCGATGCTATAGCTACTGGATTAAAAGACACTATCTCCACTTCCTCCTCTATCATCCCATCGAATCTCGACATGTAGTCGAGATCATCCGAGTCTCCAAACTCAATAATCACTACATCCGGATCTGCTACTATGGGGTTCGGTAAAACCTCTACTTGGTTCACCGATTCTTCACTAATGGCTTGACCATCTACATACATTCCATTTACTCCTGACATCTACACAAAACAATTAAGTTGATTAGTACACGTCAGTAGAATAATAAAAACACATAACATAATCATAATGCATTTTTATAAGGTTATTTTCTTCTTGTACTTCTTTGACTTCTCTTAAGGTTATGACTTAAGGTTTTTTTTTAATCCCCCTTAAGTTTTATAACCTAATGCTTTGATACCAACCTGGTGACGCCCCCAAATCCGGGTATCTTCCAACCCGAAAGATGGTGCTCACAGTACTACCATTCACACATACATTCAATTGAAAAGTCTCAAAAGAACGAATATGTCTTCTATATATTAGAAATAATATTACATTTCCCGTGTTCTTTATAACCCATACATTTGTTCTTGTCATAATATCAAATATATTACAATCGTTCACCTATACTATTACATAAGAACTCTAAGGGTTCGTCTTTGCCTTGCCTTTCCTTTTAGAGCCTTTGATCCGCTTCGATCTTAAACGTGTTCATATGGTTCAAGCAAGAGTGAGCATGACTAGCTCAGCAAGTACTACAATTCTAATAAACAACATGCTTGAAACATAGAACTCATATATCTTCAGTAACTGAACAATAGTTACGAAGTACTATCGATAATTCAAAATAACACTTCTTTTCATTCAAAACGTTTACACAACAATAATATTCAAGAACATCAATTTCGGTCCAAGACCTTGAGCATATCATAAGTTCTTTGAAAAGGACATCCCGAGCACTAAGTCCGTAAGCCCGACATTTCTTACGAGCACGTCTAGGTGATCAGCCTATAGTACTCTATGTTGATCAACACTACATTCATTAAACATGTATACGTTTAAGTTGTGGCAACCTCACGTTCCTGTCGTTAAACGACAAAAAACATTTTTAGCATACTCGATCTTCGATTGAAAACCATACCAATATAACTCGGTAAACATTAATCATGCTTGATAGAATCATAATATAAGTCTAGCCAAAAGAATTGGCTTTGACTTCATCATTCAAGACTTCATGCGAAAGAATACATGAATTACAAAGCTTGTCCAGACTGAACTGGAACAAGGGTTAGAATACTTGCCTTCAACGTTTGCTTACTGATTATCACACGTACACTTTAAGTCTCTAAGTCTCTACAATACATGATCATATAACGTACCACATTAGGTCACATATAATCAAGTAAGTATACTACTATTATATCTTACCCTTCATAGAAGAGTTAAGTAGAAATGCAAACTACTATCTTCTATGTATGAATTTAAAAGTTCATCGCTCTATCTTTTATCCTGTAACATCAATCATTATATATCTCGAATCAAATATTCATCTTTGCACTCACGTGCCAAAGATATTCATCGATTAGTCATGTTCATCTAAACACTGCTCATCTTTTGCACTACGGGCCAAAGATATTCTTCAAAATCATTCATCTTTTACTACTACGAGCCAAAGATATTCAATAATATCATCATTTAAGACGAGGATGATGAAAAATATTTTAAAGAAACGAATCCAAAGTGAAACAAAATGACAAGGATTAAGGATTAAGGATTCGTACTTTATTTTATCCATGTCCAAAAATACCTCAAAAATAATCACGGTGGTGTAAAATTCAAGAATGATCAAAACATGGATACAATCAAAGCTAGTATCCGAATAGATATTTTGAATGAAAAGAAAATTTTTTCATTTCTCGATGAATAGTGCCGTACTTTCGTGAATAGTGTACATATAATGAATAGTCTTGGTATCGTGAATAAGAACTCGACACCAAAAGTTCCAAATTTGATAAAAACTTCAGATCAATATTTCAACATAATGATATTGAAGAAATAATATCATTACGAAAAAAATAATATCCCTTACCTCGAAAGATTAGTACTTCTATTTGGAATACCGCAAGATATAGTCTTTGAAGGAACTTGACCGCCTAACAATACTCAAAGTATACTCAAAATACTCACAAGAATACGCTCGATAATATAGAGAGAAAACTTGAGTTCGTGTGATTTTCAATTCTAACCTAAGCACCTATTTATAGGAAAATGCTTAGAACACCAAAGCGTAAAATTTAATAAAATATTAATATATATTATAAATTTCCTTAGCCCATCTTTGAAGATCCGATTTGACAATTAATATCACATGTCACCACACTTAAATACAAAAAAACGTTTTTCTTTAAAATATTAATTAAAACTTCCAAATATCAATTATTTGAGCTTGAACTTCAATAATTCACAATAAATAGCCCTTTTATCGGAAAAATTGAATCTCGCAATTTTTATAGGAAATTCAATTCTCTACAACTTTGCGTAAGAAAGTTTTCCAAATTCCAAATGCGAAATTGACCAAAAATCCACAAACCAGGCGATTTTACATGCTATAATCAAATTTCAATCGATAAATGGGGTCCAATTTATTATGTTTAACATGTTTTAAACATTTATTGCAACAAAAATACTCTTCCTCCTCGTATACTTCATATATCCCACATTCGTTGTAAAATATATCACCATTATTATATATTTAAAATATAATAATACATTTAAATGAATTATCTTATCGTAAAAGATAAAATTTCAATTTTCAACAATTGTCACATTAAAATTTTTCTCCATCTATATCCACATAAAATCAATATTTTCCTCATCATATGAATCAATAATTAATTATTCACAAATAATATTACGGAATCACAATATTGACAACTATGGGTTCTCGAAAGAGGGGCTTTCGAATAAGAATTTCTCCTTCTTGGTAGCCAGCAATTAGGTGACCAAACCTCTCCTTAGACAAAAACTTTCTAGACATTACCAATAATGTTATCTAATAATATTATTCAGATAATATGAATTATTATCGCATCGATAATGAAAAATCTTAAATGACAATTATTGAAACAACAAGAATATAAAATATCAACGCGCAGAATTATTAAATCAATAAAATCTTTTGAGCATTAATTCAGTAACCATTATTAAGTAGTGCCTTCTTACGTAAGAATCAATAATTGGTGCAATACCGGTGCTACCGTGTGTTTTAACCACCTAGTATTTTAACGATGATAATTTGTGAATAACTTCGTAGATTATTTTTAAACCACTTATATTTGTCATTTTCTTCATCCAATCGCTTTTTAGTTATGGGGCCCACACATGGTCACACTGTCAGTCGTATTTAATATTCCCAGAACAAGATAAAAATATTCCACGACCAAACGAATATTCCCCACAACAATGAATATTTTATAACCACTTGCTTATTTTGAAATATTTGCGTATTTTACCCCTAACTATCCACATTAATCAAATCAACCCTTACTATTTCAAAATAATAAATAGAGAAAATTAAATTTCATTAATAATAAGTTGGGATCTTACACTTCATCTCAATCTAAATCCTGACTTAGATCTGTTATTTTTGGGTTTCGGCTTTTCATTACGTTCACATTCAATTGATTATTAACCTTTAATCATCATACATTAAGTGTCTAAAAATGCCTTAACAATGTTATGATTATTCCTTAGTTCATTACTAATGAATTCTCTTTCATTATATATTTGTAAACATTCTTGTCTGCCAAAACTCTAGGATTGGTGTTGCGGCGTCGATCATAGCTCTTCAACTCGCGCTGCGGCGTGGGTTAGCAGTACCTAACATCTGAAATTGGCGCTACGGCGCCACACTTAACTCTTCATCTCACGCCGCAATGCGATTTAGCAGTATGCCCTAACACTGTTAAGGCGTTGTTGCGCCACCCATTTGCCCTTGGGTTGGCGCCGCGGCGCCAACTCTGTTCCTCAGAGAATTTGCAAAATTTAAAAATTTTACAAAACCCTTGGACTCATAACTTCTTCGTTATAAGTCCGAATTGGCTCGTCCAAAAGCCTACGATTCACAAATTACATACTCCATGCGTTTATGCAATAATTTTATCTATTTGACTTCGTTTGCTAAAATTTCACCTATTAGTTCATTTTTAATGAAAACGATAAACGTCCATGAACGTTCAACGCTTGTTTCTTCGTTCTAAGTCGGAATTCGGTCATTTTCGAGTCCACAACTCTATAATGCCAAATATGTCGCGTCTCTATCAAAAACCAATGTTTACGACTTCAAACACGAAATACTACTTCCATTCCGAGAATTTCACGAATTCGACGATTATCGTCCAATCGTGTGAATTCCAGCAAAACCTCATTACTAATCATTCTAAATGGATTTTAATCAACATATAAACATTTCAAGTTACTTATTACACCAACTTATTATCAAAGTAAGTTTTGACTTATTCTCATAATTCAATGACTTATTTAACTTATGAACTACAATTCTTATGCTTATGACTTACTATGAACGTAAGTCCATTAATCAATGTTCCCATACTATATTGAACATACTAACATCATATGACAAATAAATGATAAGTTTTGTACAAATTTATCAACTTATTTAGGTTCAAGTTGCTTATTCAACTTATTCGGCTTAAGTTCATTCGTCAATGACTTCTTATATGTTCTTAGCATACAATCATACTTCTCTTATCACCCTATACTGATAGAGATGAATATATATTAGACAAGAGTCTTACCCTGTAAGCACTTGTACTTCTCTTCTCTTTGAAACTAGCAAAGAACTTTTGACTTATTCTTGACTTATGTGGCTTATTCTCTCTCTCTAACCAATAAGTTGCTTAACTTGAGAGGAGTTGAGAGGAATTTTAATCAAGCAATCAAATGAATTGAGAGCTCTCATTTATAAAGCAACCCAAAGTTAGGGTAGAATGGTCAATTAGGTATTGCACCTCCTCAACTAACCTCCTTAATCCCACCTCCTTACTATTCATTACTTTATAACTAAGTTAACTTGTCTAGCACTCACTTTTCTTGCTCATCACAACACTTGATCACCACACAAAATGTTTGCCCATCAAGACTACCCACATTAACATGGTTTGCTCCATGGATCATGGTTAATTCATTGGGCTTGCTAATTAATCTAGCTAATTCCTTGTTGGGCTTGTACTACAATAGTTTGGACTCATAACATATCAAACACTTGGGCTTGAGTATCACTTTTTATTGGACTTCTACCATTATGCTAATAATCCTACAAGTCCATTCCCTTTAATTAAGAACTTTGTCATAAATATACCACGTATAATTCTCGTATGCTAGCTCGTATACTAATTCATAATATACGTTATTCCATTCTTCATACATACTCGTATAATACGTTGTATCATAATTATGTTCAATAACTCGCACAATGCCTACGCATTATACGATTAACACATTCTTTTCTTAACGCTTAATATTTGTAACGTTCTCCAATTAAGTCCGCATGCAAAATATTACGTTTTCCATACTTAGATTATTATTACATAATCCATCTCATATTGATATTATAACGTTACGTATTTCTCGGAAGTTCAAAAATAATTTCCGAGCATAAATCGATAAATAGTGTTTTTCAGAAAATTTCTCGAAAAGCCTTTATTTTAATCTTAGAAATTCAAACACTTTAATTCATTCACGTAGTTAAAATACTACGACATTCCAACGTTTCTAGGTTATAGAACGACATTCATCTTATCAATACATAGTAATAATAAATAATATTATTTTATTCATTATTAAAAATATTTACAAAGGTTCAATTTTTCGGGGCGTTACACCAAACCCTACTTCTGGAAAAAATTTCTAAGTGTTTACACTGGTTTGAAACGGTTACTTCCCACTTCCATAACTTCTTCTTTATAACTCAGAATGAGGTCATTCCAAAGCCATTCTCTTCCTTATCTTACGTACTTCAATCACCCTCGGACATAAATTAGTTCTGAATCCGTTAACATGCCATTCAACTAGCCTAATCTTCACCCTTCATTCGTATTACGTTTTTAACGTTCTTCGTTCGTTCGTCCGTAATTTGGTCATCTGAACTCAGAATTCATTCGCTCTTGAGTCCACGACTCATGCTTTCTTCATTCTCTTACATTCTTATGAAACCCTACACGCTCGGGTTCATTTACACACTTTTTAATTCTCATTTGTCTTTTACGAATTTTTTAATCCATAACTTCGTTATAGCTCAGTTTTAATCCGTTCTTCATGAACGTTTCTACCGTTCCTAACCTAGCAATAAGCATCTAACTTATACGTGATGGTTTTAAACTTGTCCATCAACAACAATTATCCTACGATGGTTTTAAATTTGTCCATCAACAACGTTCTTCGTGTTCTTCACGTGTTCTTCGTTCGTTCTTAATTTTTAATCTATATTTTGATTATAATTTTACTTTTTCTTGGAATTTAATGTTATAAAACACTATTCCTTATTTATTTCACCAAATTATTCATATAATTCATTCGGATCGCTCTAATTCATTACGAATATTATACTTCCTTAAGAAATTTATTAACTAAACTTCTAATTCTTATTTCTTCATTTTCTCATGATTTCAACCACATGAAAATCATTCTTACATCTTTTACTTCATATTCTCATTAATCTATGTTTTAACATAGAAACATTTATTAAAAGTTCGGTTTTCGGATTACCTCTCTTCTTTAATCTTCCTCTATTGGACAAAGCGTGCACATTTCTCTTCTTTTACTAGAAGTGGTAGATTCTTTATTGATTATTCATTATCTCCATATATAACTAATTACACCCAAGCATACCCTTTGATATACCCTAAGGGTCTTAAGGAATAAGTCAAAGTGTGATTCATTATATACAAGATACTATGATGATCTCAAGTCTGAGAATCACTTATACTACTATCACTACAGGAATTCCTATTGACAGGCAAGTAAAACTCCATTAGGTATTCCATAGCGAGTCACGTTCAGTGAACTTATTCTCCAATAAGCACTTACATACTTGCTTTAATGTCTCCACACAAATGATTATGAGATCAATTATCCTCATCCAATGAGCAAGCAACGTATGCACCAATCTATCTGGATTCAATAATCCCCATTTTAGTAATCCATTGATTGGGAACATTTTAGTTTTAAGCTATATAAGAATTTAGATCTCATAAGCATGATCTCATCATGATTCTAAAAACATTGCTTAAACTATAGGTTTATAACATATTATTAAAATAGCAACATGTAGATAATTAAATACCTTTAATAAATAATTCTTTTATTAATAAATAAATAATATTGATTACAAAGTATATGCTTTATTATCATACATGATTGGCTTGTATGCATACTACTTTCAATCTCCCACTTGCACTAAAGCCAATCGCCATGGTATCTTATACCTATCTTCTCTAAGTGACGATCAAACTTCTGTTGTGTTAGCACTTTAGTCAATGGATCTGCAATATTGTCTTGAGAGTCCACGCGCTCTTGGGTGACATCTCCTCTTTTAATGATCTCTCTAATCAAATGAAACCGCCGCAACAGGTGTTTGGATTTCTAATGAGACATGGGTTCCTTAGCCTGCACAATATCTATGGTGTTGTCACAGAATAAAGGTGTTGGACCTCTAATGCTAAGAACCACACCAAGTTCGGTTATGAACTTCTTCATCCAAATAGTCTCCTTTGCAGTTACACTTGCAACTATGTACTCTGCCTCTGTCACTGAATCAATAATTGTCTGTTGTTTGGAACTTTTCTAACTCACTGCACCACCATTCAAGGTAAACACATACCCCGAAATGGATTTACTGTCATCTTGGTCCATTTAAAAACTTGAGTTTGTGAAGCCCTCTAGTTTCAATTCAGATGCACCATAGACAAAAAATACATCCTTAGTTCTTCTCAAGTACTTTATGATATTTTCCAATGCCTTCCAGTGCTCTTCTCCTGGATTCAAATGATATTTGCTTGTTAAACTATATGCATGAGGGACATCCGGTCTAGTACATATCATACCGTACATAATATATCTTATTGCTAAAGCATAAGGAATTTTACTCATATGGTCTCTCTCCTTAGGTGTCTTTAGGGCCTGTTTCTTGGAGAGATGTATTCCATTGTTCATCGGCATGAGACCTCTTTTGGAATCTTCTATACTAAACTTCTTTAGCATCGAGTCAATGTACATTCCTTGGGACAAGCCAAGCATCCTTTTAGATTTTTCTCTATAGATCTTTATCCCCAAAATATAGGATGTTTCACCCATGTCCTTCATGGAGAAGTGTTTAGATAACTAGATTTTAATCGATTGTAGCTGTGGCGCCCCAAAATTAGGTATCGTCACCCATCTTGGGTGCGCCACTTACATGGTACATAAATTCAAATACAAACTTAATTATACATCGTATAGTGTAACATACGACAATACATAAAGCGAGAGAGTTCTAATAGGAATATTGTCATTTAGACAATATCCATACTCAAGGAGTCCTCATTACATTTATTATCACACTATTTCACGAGAATAGTGAGGACTACTAATGCTATCTTCGGACCATCACTCTTTTTCCCAGACTAAATCCCAAATATATTCTCATTTCACGAAGAGAACGGTGAAAGAAAGGGTGAGCTCAACTAGCCCGATGAAATATTATGACTAAGATAATGCGAGAATAAATTATCATTAGCCTTCAACGAGTGTTAAGCGATAAAATACAATAGACAACCCGGTTTAAGCTGCGTGGAATATCTGATCCATTAAAAGAGTCAAGTAGAAAATAAAGTCTACTATCTTTTAGGTTTTAAAGGTTTTCATAAATTTTTATCACTAAGACTCGGTTTAATGAATAAACCACAATATCTAATCATCCTTGTACCACGGTCAAGGATTTTCATCAAATTATCAATGGTCATGACTATCTTAGAATCACCCACGGTCATAATCATACCAAAAACTATCCATCAACGCATTACAGAGCCCTTTGAGGACTTTTATCACATCATTTATAACAAGCCGTGATTATCTGAATGATCCACAGTCATAATCATACTAAGTTCATCTATGCACGTAAGCGAAGATAACATAATATAACATGAGGATGATGACAATGACATAATAATTCAATAAAACAAGTTCACGAATTAATTTATTCCGGGAATAATAACGTCAAATTGTCGACATGATCTTTGTTTTGTAGAGTAAAATTCAAGAATGATCGGAAGAATATTTCCATGAAAAGATCTTTGGATGAAACGCAAATATCAAGGATATTCTACTAATTTCATGGAGTATAGAAGTCAAAGTTTTAACCAATGGGTATAATAAAGAATGGAATAACAAAAGAAATCACCGTGCATGCGGTACTTGGCGCATAGGCGAGTTATTCCAATAGAATAATAATAACGAACCAAAATCGGTGAAATTCACAAGCGGGATGATCAACGAGAATAATAAATCTTTGAATAATAAACAATGGAACCGGTCCGGTTGTAAAACACACGAGGATATTCCAACGAGAATAATAAATGCGGAATAATAAACAATGGAACCCGGTGTAGGTGTAAAACACACGAGACGAGGATATTCAACAGAATAATAAAGAATGGAATAACGAAGAAGATCACCAAGTATAGGGGATTCCGCGTATCTGAGTTATTCAACAGAATAAATAAGAATGGAATAACATAAGGATTTCACCAAGTATAGGGTATCTGCGTATATCACGAGTTATGTATAGGGTATACCACTTTTATAGAGTTATTCAACGAATAATAATGAATGGAATAACGAAGTTCTCTTCATGAATAAGAAAGAATAACACCCCTTACGAATTACAACAAATAATATCCCTTACCTTAAAAGACCTTTGGATATCAAAGTAGTGAAGTGCGAATACTCTTCTTCTTTCTCTCTATAGATTTTCTCTCTATATAGCTTCTCTCTATAATTTCTCTCTCTAGAGTTTGGTTGAATTAAATAAGAAAATAATGAAGGAATGAGCTTATTTATAGGAAAATAGAATGCATAGTAATTAATCCATGAGCGGTCCAGTTGATTTACTTTAATCGACGGTCCATATTTAAAAGCAAAATCTTTTAAATAAAATATCATATATTCTATTTATATAAAAACATTTTACTATGCAAATACTTATGCAACACTATGCAAAAACCACTATGCAAAACACTATGCAAACACTATGCATAATAAAATATAATATATTCATTTATAGAATAACTTTAATAAAGTATTACATTTTTATATAAAAGATGTTTACATTTTATTACGTTAATAATAATAAAATATATTATATATAATTCATTTATAATCGAATAATGGAATCTTTAATAAATCGATAATCAATACATTTTATATAAAAATGATGTTATAATATATTCATTTATAGAATAACGTTAATAATATACGAATAAAACATGTTTAATTACGCGAATAAAACAAAACGTATCATTATAATAATTCATATTATTAATCGTGATAATGGAATCAAAGTAGTGACTTATCACATAAGCATCGATAATCAATCTTGGTAATGTGCTTTCTTATCTTGACCACACGTATTCTTTGTACTTTTACTACCGGTAGTTCAACAAGTATCAACGGTAAAACTTCCGTCGTTATTTCAATAAAATATTTTTGTCGTTTTCTCGATCCGGCAATAATTACATTAATGGGGTCCACCAATGATTGGTAGTTATCACGAATATTCCTGCTAAGCCGAATATTCCCAACCAATCGAATATAATATAACCACTTGCATACTTTGCAAAATTTATAAATACTACCCACAACTATAATATTATCTCAAATTCACACCATAATATTAAAAATTATTTTAAACAAAATTTAAATCTTTATTGATAAAATCTGGGGTCTCACAATCTCCCCTCCTTATGGAATTTTGCCCTCGAAATTAGAATGCGTGCAGTATGATAAAGAGGTGAGGATACCTTGAATACCTTTATCGTTGAAAACATTAAATTCATCTTTGCAATCCGGCGAAGATATTCATTAACAATTCATCTTTGCACTTTCTGGGCCAAATATATACAATGTAAAACCAATAATCTTTGAGACGTGACTTAATAGTATCACGACCACGAATTATCCATGCCTTCTTGGCCAAGGATATTACGTGTTTTCAATCTGATCATGATTATCTTAAAATAATCCTTGGTCATAATCATACCAAGTCTATCAATGCACTACGACCAAAGATGACTTTTACCATATCCATGAATTAATATTTCATTCTTTGAGACTCATTTCGATAATTAATCCATATCGTCGAATCATCCACGCTTTCTGGGGCCAAGGATATTCATTAGTATCACGACCACGAATTATTCATACACTACTGACCACAGATAATCGTGTATTCATTAAGATCACGACCACAAATTATCCATGCACTACTGCGAAAGATAATCGTGTATTCATTAGTATCACGACCACAAATTATCCATGCACTACTACTGAAAAGATAATCGTGTATTCATTAGTATCACGACCACAAATTATCCATGCACTACGACGAAGATATAATCGTGTATTCATTAGTATCACGACCACAAATTATCCATGCACTACTGACGAAAGATAATCGTGTATTCATTAGTATCACGACCACAAATTATCCATACCTTCTGACGAAGATAATTGTGTATTCATTAGTATCACGACCACAAATTATCCATGCACTACGGCCAAAGATAATCGTGTATTCATTAGTATCACGACCACAAATTATCCATGCACTACTGACGAAGATAATTGTGTATTCATTAGTATCACGACCACAAATTATCCATGCACTACTGACGAAAGATAATCGTGTTTTCAATTACGGTTATGATTATCTTAGAACAATCCACAGTCATAATCATACCAAGTCCATCTATGCACTACAGACCCACGAGATGACTTTCAACATAATATAAGCATGAGGATAATGATATAAAGAATCAATCAAATGAGATAAAGGATAAATATTAAACATTTATAATATAATTTATCCGAGTTCAAGAATATCCCCATGTTATCAATCACTTAATAATCTCATAATCTAATATCATTAATATTATAACAATATTTTAATCACTTCTTAAATTTATAAACAATTTATCTCAATTGTTTACGCTTTACCATATAATGCATTTAATCATTCAAAAATGCCATACTCATAAGATATCATCACCAATTATCAAATCCCTCAAAAAAAATATGCATATACTACATATAGGATTCTCTAGCCATAAAATCCTATTTTCAACTTTGTTACTTCACATAACATATTTAACTCATATGTTAAGTAACTAAACTATTTTCATGAAAAATACCAAATCGAGTCCCAAAAATATTTCTTTTACTGGGATTTAGCATAATATAGTCCCATAATGAAAATATATTTTTCTCGAATTTTTAAAATTCATTTACTATTTTTCAAAAATCAATTTCTAATTAATTCCTTAAGAAATTAGCTACCTCAAGTTTAACTCCAAAATTCCCAAATCTTGGCGGGACCTTACACATGTTAACGTGAGCTTCCAGTTTAAATTTCATAGTCATCGGAGTTATAGAACTCCGGTTATAGCATTTTAAATCGAAAAAAACCTAAATATTGAAATAGTCATAACTTGCTCATTTTAAGTCAGAATGAGCTCATTTTTTGGACAGGAGGTACTTTATACCATATACCTTCATGTCCCAAAAGGCCAGAATTTTTCTCATAATTTAAGTGGCCGAAACAGCCCCTCTAAAATCATGGCAGCAGCTTTTTCGGTTTTTGCAGCTTTGCACTCCTTTGCTAAAATCAGTCCACACAAAAATCTACAACACCTTTTCCAGTAATTCCACTTGGATTAGTTAGGTAACTCATAGATCTAACTCTAGGACTTGACCACACTCAAAAATTCAAAATATAATAAGAGATTTGGTCAATTGAATTTCATATTCGTTTTTCACCAAAATCGATTTTCAACTCTTTGTGATTTCTAAGAAACTTTCATGTTTTCACATACTAACCAACATAACTCATCATAACACTTACTAATACCACGAATACCCATGATTTTCATTAGTCCAATGCTTTTATTATGACTTTCATCATAAACCACGTATAAACTGTTCATTTTAGTTGAAGAAATATTTGAGGGTTTAAGAAATGGGTTTTGTACTGGGGTCAATACAAAATTCGATTTCACGCTCTAAGTAGGCTAAGAAGTCTTCAAGAATACGCCAGAAATTTATTAATAATAGAAATATCATTCAAAAGCTGTGACTTTCATCCAAGACTTGGATAGTGCGTCACATTGATACCAATGTGACTTCTATCCCTTAACCTGAGATAGCACCTCACAATGATACCTATAAACTTGCCATCTTTATTCACGATGTCGCCTACTGAGAAAGTAAAGCTTGATGCATTCCACACAAGGAAATCAACAACGAAAGGTTCGGGGCTCTTTACTTATGGCTTGATATGAAAATAATTGACTTTAGTAGTTTGGTTACTTGAATTACACAACAAGTTGGTTATGAATATAAAAGCTAACAACCTTACGAAAAGCATGATGAGTAGTTAACCAATTGATTCCTAAAATCACATCAAAGGCAAATATTTTCAAAAGATAAGATCGACGAGTAGCGTGAAAATGTTTATTTGAATCAAACAAGATTTAAAAATAGTAAGCGATAACGAAGGCTCCTACTAACGAAGTTTCAACCAATAAGTCAAAGTCTAACTTCTCAGGAGTCAAATTTAAGCGTTGAGCATAAGCAAGAGAGATAAAATAATGGGTAGAACCCCAGTATCTTATAAAGTATAGACTTACGAATTTATAATTAACTAACTTGGTGCTAACCCGTTCGGTTTACTCGCTTTTTGAGAAGTCATGAAAAATGCACTTCCTAAAACCAACGACTTTGTTTTGTCCATATCCACCTTTGGTGCCACCGTCCCCCGGCTAGACTTGACTTTGGTGCACAACAAAATTGAGCTAAATGACCTTCTCTTCTTGTAATTTCCACTTCTATTATCTTTGCCATGATTACCACCAAGTGGTTACCATTCTTAGCATGATAATTTCCCCACGATGGTTATCATTGTTACGATAGTCGTTGCCACCGATATGATTATTATCGTGTTGTTGGTCGTTACCTTTTGTTTGAAATTTGAATCAACACTCTCATGTGCTTCATTGCTTATCTCGGCATTTTTAGATGTCATTCTCAAACAACATCACAAAACAAGGGTTAATTAACATATCACATATTATCCTATACTCGTGAGACCAATTAAATACCAAATAAATTTAGGTAGGTCATACTAACGAAGAATTCCCGTCTCTCCCTCCTAGTTCTTATCTCACATCTCGGCCGGGGATCATATCCTAAGCTCGATACCAAGCCGTGGCGCCCCCAAAATTAGGTATCGTCACCCATCTTGGGTCGCCACTTACATGGTACATAAATTCAAATACAAACTTAATTATACATACGTAGGTGTAACATACGACAATACATAAACCGAGAGTTCTAATAGGAATATTGTCATTTAGACAATATCCATACTCGAAAGAGTCCTCATTACAATTATTATCACACTATTTCACGAGAATAGTGAGGACTACTAATGCTATCTTCTGGACCATCACTCTTTTCCCAGGCTCGTCCCATTATATTCTCATTTCACAAGAGAAACGGGGAAAGAAAGGGTGAGCTCAACTAGCCCGATAAGAAATATTATGACTAAGATAATGCGAATAAATTATCATTAGCCTTGACAAAGATGTTAAAGCGATAAAATACAATAGACAACCGGTTTAAGCTGCGGTGAATATCAATCCATTAAAATAGTCAAGTAGAAAATAAAGTCTACTATCTTTTAGGTTTTAAAAGGTTTTCATAAATTTTTATCACTAAGACTCGGTTTTAATGAATAAACCACAATATCTAATCATCCTGTACCACGGTCGAGGATTTTCATCAAATTATCAATGGTCATGACTATCTTAATCAATCACCCACAGTCATAATCATACCAAAAACTATCCATCATTTGCATTACAGACCCATGAGGACTTTTATCACATCATTTATAACAAGCCATGATTATCTTAGAATGATCCACAGTCATAATCATACTAAGTTCATCTATGCACGTAAGCGAAGATAACATAATATAACATGAGGATGATGATAATGACATAATAATTCAATAAAACAAGTTCAAAATTAATTTATTAGGGAACTAATAACGTCCAAATTGTCAACATGATCTTTGCTTTGTAGAGTAAAATTTAAGAATGATCGGAAGAATATTTCCATGAAAAGATCTTTGGATGAAAGCGCAAATATCGAGGATATTCTACTAATTTCATGGAGTATAGAAGTCAAAGTTTTAACCAATTTGGGTATAATAAAGAATGGAATAACAAAAGAAATCACCATGCATGCGGTACTTCCGCATGAGGCAGTTATTCAATAGAATAATAATAACGAAAACCGGTTCGGTGAAATTCACACCTACGGGATGATCCAACCGAGAATAATAAATCTTGAATAATAAACAATGGAACCGGTCCTGTGTAAAACACACGAACGAGGATATTCAAACAGAATAATAAATGCGGAATAATAAACAATGGAACCGGTCCGAATGTAAAACACACAGACATGATATTCCAACGAATAATAAAGAATGGAATAACGAAAGAAGATCACCAAGTATAGGGGATTCGGCGTATCTGAGTTATTCAGCAATGAATAAATAAGAATGGAATAACATAAGGATTTCACCAAGTATAGGGTATCTGGCGTATACGAGGTTATGTATAGGGTATACCACTTTTACGGAGTTATTCAATGGAATAATAATGAATGGAATAACGAAGTTCTCTTCATGAATAAGAAAGAATAACACCCTTACGAATTACAACAAATAATACCCTTTACCGTAAAAGACCTTTGGATATCAAAGTAGTGAAGTACGAATATACTCTTCTTCTTTCTCTCTATAGATTTTCTCTCTATAGCTTCTCTCTATAATTTCTCTCTCTAGAGTTTAAATTGAATTAAGTAAGAAAATAATGAAGGAATGAGCTTATTTATAGGAAAATAGAATGCATAGTAATTAATCCATGAGCGGTCCAGTTGATTTACTTTAATCGGCGGTCCATATTTAAAAGCAAAATCTTTTAAATAAAATATCATATATTCTATTTATATAAAAACATTTTACTATGCAAACAACATACGACACTATGCAAAACTATGCAAAACACTATGCAACACTATGCGTAATAAAATATAATATATTCTATTTATAGAATAACTTTAATAAAGTATTACATTTTATATAAAAAGATGTTTACATTTTATTACGTTAATAATGAATAAAACAAAAGCGTCATTATCATTATAATAATTCATATTATTAATCGTGATAATGGAATCAAATGAGTGACTTCTCACATAAGCATCGATAATCAATACTGGTGTCTTTCTTATGCGACCACACGTATTCTTGTACTTTTACTACTGAGTAGTTCAACATGATATCAGCGGTAAAACTTCCGTAGTTATTTCAATAAAATATTTTTTATCGTTTTCTCGATCCAAGCAATAATTACATTATTAGGGTCCACCAATGATTGAGTAGTTATGCGAATATTCCTGCTAAACCGAATATTCCCGAGGCCAATCGAATATAATATAACCACTTGCATACTTTGCAAAATTTATAAATACTACCCACACTATAATATTATCTCAAATTCACACCATAATATTAAAAATTATTTCGACAAAATTTAAATCTTTATTGATAAAATCGTGGGTCTCACATAGTCAACTCCTAGTCTTTGTTTGAAACCTTTTGCGACTAGTCAGGACTTATAGGTCTCTACCTTGCCGTCTACTTCAATCTTTCTTTTAAAAAACCGTTTACACCCAAAAGGCTTAATGTCTTCAAGTGGTGAAACCAAAGTCCATACTTGGTTTTCATACATGAAGTCCATCTCATATTTCATGCCTTCTTGCCACTTCTCTGAGTCTTTACTACTCATAGCTTGTTTGTAATTCAATGGTTCATCAACATCTATGATGTGTATCTCATCGTCATCCTCTATGATGAAACCATACCTATTAGGTATCTTTGGTATTCTTCCAGATTTATGAATAGGGTGTGGTACAGAAGGTATCTCTACTTGGACATGTTTATCCATTTGACCTGCAGTGGTTTGTGGTTCTTGAATTTTTTCAAGATCTATTTTCCTCCTATTGGCCCCTTCAAGGATAAACTCCTTTTCCAAGAAGGCAGTATGTTTGGCAACAAACACTTTTTGTTCAGTAGGATTATAGAAACAGTATCCTAAACTTTCTTTAGGATATCCCACAAACGTGCACTTATCAGATCTTGATCCAAGATTATCATTCTGAAACCTTTTAACATAAGCTGGACATCCCCAAATCATAACATTCTTAAGACTAGGCTTCCTCCCTGTCCACATCTCATATGGAGTCTTAGGGACGGATTTCAAAGGAACCTTATTTAGTAGATATGTAGCCGCTTCTAGGGCATATCCCCAGAATTACACCGAAAGATCGATAAAACTCATCACGAAATGAACCATGTCCAACATTATTCAATTTCTCCTTTCAGATACACCATTTAACTGTGGTGTTCCTGGTGGAGTCCATTGTTAGATTATACCATTTTCTTTGACACAATTGAGAAACTCACTACTTAAGTATTCACCTCTTTGATCTAATCAAGGAATCTTAATACTCTTGTCAGTTTGCTTCTCAACTTCACTTCTGAACTCTTCGAACTTTTGAAATGATTTGGATTTGTATTTTATTAAATACACATATCCAAATCTTGAGTGATCATCAGTGAATGTAATAAAATAATAATACCCTCCTCTTTCATTCGTTATCATAGGTCCACATACATCTGTGTGAACCAACGCTAACAACTCTTTAACCCTTTCTCCTTTTCCACTAAAAGGAGATTTAGTCATTTTGCCCATGAGACAAGATTCACAAGTTGGATATAATTCATAATCAGATAGCTTTAAGAGATCATCTTTATGCAACTTCGATAATCTTGTTTCATTAATATGATCGAGTCTACAGTGCCACATAAAGTTATAATTTACATTATCTCTTTTCCTTTTCCTAGTTTGTTTAATTTGAAGCATATTTTCATGCAAGTCAGGTATGTAAAGTCCATTTTGCAAATTACTAACACCATATAAAATATTATTATTATAAATAGAATAACTATTGTTCTTTATTATAATGTCAAAACCATCCATATCCAATACAGAAATTGAAATAATGTTTCTAATAAGTGACGGAACAAAATAACAATTATTTAAACTAATGGACTTGCCCGTAGACAGTGCTAAATAGTAAGTCCCTAAAACTAATACAACAACCTTTGATCCATTTTCCACTAGTATGACGACCTCATCCTTGCTCAACTTTCTACTTCTGATCAGTCCCTGCATATTATTCCATATCTGAGAACCACAGCCGGTATCCAATACTTAAGTAGATGATTGACTTTCAAAAAAATTAATTTCAATCATAAACAAACCTTGATTGGGATTCAAAGCTTCTTCTACTTTTGTTCTGCAAGGAACTCCTTGCAGTCCCTCTTCCAATGACTCGACTTGTTGCAATGGAAGCGGATTTCTTTGCTATCTGGATCAGGTTTCTCATTATCCTTTTCTTTTGCCTTTCCTTTAGCCTTCTTGGATTTTGATAGACATGTAATTCATACATTTTATTATCCCTAATTTTGTCCTTTTAATAACATTAATTTATTTTATGTTTTATTTTATTTTGTAGGATTTAATATTTGTTTCAATAAAGTCAAAATTTTGGTGATCAAGCGATATTTAAAGCTCTTATCCATATAAGGAATGTCCAAGAAGAATCCGAAAAGGAGAAGGAAAGAGGTGGAACAATCTTAGTGTGCAAGTCAAATCCAACAAGAGAAAGGAAAGTTATTCTAGAAGATCTCTTTATCTAGAAGATCTCTTTATCTAGAAGATCTTTTTAAGAAGTTGATTACCACCAGGAAATTTAAACCTACATGGAAAGGGAACAGAAGTGTCCAATTTCAATGAATCTAAATTAGGGTTCAAAGTTATTTTTCTTATAAATAGGTCTCTTGTTTTAGAGAGAAATTATTAGGTATTGTATTACTTTAGGATCGTTAATAAAGGGACTTTTCTTATTTATTTTCAATCTTCCACTTCTTCTTTATTTTAGTTAATTTATTTATTTTCATGTCTAGTTAATTTCTTTAATCTAGGATGAAGATGAAATTAAATAATTATTAAGTAATAATATTTTTTATCTCTTCTATTATTTATGCTTTTATGTTTAATTGATTTAGCCTTCATGTTTCGTTATTGAAATAACTTCGTTTTATATTTCTTATGTGATTTTAAATTAATTATGAGGTTTTGATAGATTATTGTTAAGATATGAGTTTTTCACAATCCATGTTTGCTCGAAAGAAGTTTTGATGGGTTATAGTTAATCCTTAAATTTTCATAGTCTATACTTGCTTACGTTAATTGTAAATTACTAAATTAAAGGGAATGGAGATCAAAATCATAATTTAGTTATAAAAATAGAAGAGATTGAATTATATGTTATGTTTATTATTTAATAGATTCTTGATTCCCAGATTATTTTCTCATTATTTGTTTTCATATTCTAGTTAATTAATTCTCAAACTTTATTTCTAATTTGCCTACAATAGATATTAAGGAAATATTAAAATTAATCTAGTCTCTGTGGGTTCGACCTGTACTTGCCAATTTTTCAATTAGACACTATGCACTTGCAGTACATATTTTATCACATCAAGTTTTTGGCGCCGCTGCTGGAGACTAGGATTAATTTTTATTTATTCCCTAATTTTTATTTATTTGAATAAGTTTTAACTTTGATTTTTTTTTCTTCAGGATTATTGAAGCGAATTGAAGGAGCGAAAAGATAAAAAATTTGTTGCCGCGCTTTATTCGGTACTTCGTATCTCCATTTTTTTTAAAAAAAAATAGTAGTTTAGTTTAGTTTAGTTTATTTTTTTTATTTGCCGCATTCATGCATTCACTCACGTAGGGCACAACCTGTAACAAGATAAGGTGGGGATTTCATCACCCTTCCTTGGCCCACAAATAACTCAATTTGCATTTTGCATAACCATGACCTAATAAAATCAAGTAGACGTTGGCCCCTAGGACTCTCAAGCTCAATTAGGACAAGAAACTCCAAGAGGAGGCTGAATTTTAAATTAATCAAACTACTGGTGTCTAGGCAAGTGGTTCAAAAGATAAACGCCTAAAGATTGTGTGGTTATTTAATTAGTCACCGTATCTGCGGAGAGACTCCCACCTTTCTTACACTTACCTGGTGTTGACTTTGTCATATTCCATCCTTAAGTTTTGATGATGAAATGTTCATATACTAAATTGTTTTATGGTGTTTCAGGAATTCGTTGATGAAAGAACAATTGTGAAATCTCCCAGTGGATGAAGAAGTTTTTCTTTTCTAGGAGACAAATGTAAGGTCAATTGCATAATAATTGATTTTTCATTTAAAGGCTCTAGGACATATTATTTGCATTTTTATGTCTTAAATGAAAAATGTTTTAAAAAATTCTAAAAGGTTATTTTTAATAACTTGAGATTAGATTTATGCATGACTTTATGTTACACATTTTCACATGCATATTATTAAATGGTATTCTTGGATTACATGTGGATATATATATATATATATATATATATATATATATATATATATATATATATATGTCTAAAGTAAATGGTTTCTTTAGGCTTGACACATGGAAATATATATATGGTATACTAGCAGATTTACCTTTTTTGGTGATTTGATATATATGATATTTCCCCTTCTCTCCCGTCAGTTCTTCGTTAAATGGTGGGATAAATTTGATGTTAATAGAATTGTTAGTCAAGTCCAGTTAGAGTTTCCCACCACTCCTCTCAAGGTTCTTCTAGATTCATCCAAAGAACCTTCCAATCAGTTAAAAGAATCAATACCCTAAAAGTCTAAGTCAAAGAAATCCAATGTCAGTCCTACTGGTTCAAAGTGTTCCCGTAGCATTTCAGATTTCAAAGACTGCTCCAGTAAAGAGTTGATAATAATTGCCCAGGCACTTAACAAAAGAATTTACGAAGCCTTACATGAGGAAGCTTTTGTTCATTCTTCTTCCTCCCGTAGTGATTCGATCGGCCGGTTTTACGGTGATGATGGTGATTATGATCCATATGGCACCATCAATCTACGTGGATGCTCAGGACCCATTTACTGACTTTTCCAGTCACGTGCTACGCCCTATGACCATTCGGTCCAAAGAATCGCTTTTTCCAATCAAAGCGGCTCCATTCATGTTCACCTTTGAAAGAACCTTTAAAGTCAAAAGATGCTCTTTCTTTTCCACCGAAAGCATCTGCTGAGTCAAAAGTTGCCGGCCTCTTCGTCAAAAGTTGCCGAAAGCGTCTATGAATAGTAAAAAAAGTCAGCACTGTAGCACTGTTCATCAATAGTAAAAGTTGTTTGTAATCATTTACTTTTGTAATAGTTCTTTCCTTATTCTATAAAAAGATTCTGAACTTAGTTAGTCAGGCAGACTTCGAAACTTAGTAAGACTCTGAGTTCCTTCTCAGACGAATCTTAGGTTTCTACCACTGTTTAGCCTACTTAACCCCCTCTTCTCTTCTTCTTAAATGTTCTAAATTGTAAGTCAAATTAATTGTTAGTTTACTTGTATATAGCTTCAATTATCAATAAAATTGTTTTTATTTAGTAATGATTTGTGTGATCTGTCAGTATGCACTACTCTGTTCTTTATGCTTCTCTTTTGAATATATGCTTCCGCCCCAAATGGTATTTACATCTCTGTCAGGCCTGGAGTTTACTTCGTGGCCTTTTATTGCTTTCTTTACATTTTGTCCCCCCTGAGTTTACTTCGTAGCGGTTGATCGTCTTTATCGTTTTCTTTACATTTCGTCCTGCCTGGAGTTTACTTCATGGAGGTTGATCGTTTTTACTACTTTATTTACATTTCTGATCCCCCGTGGAGGTTCTTCGTGGTAGTTGATCATGTCCATATATATATATATATATTTACCACTTTTATATATTTGCATTTTCGATTCCCCATGGAGGTGCTTCGTGGTGGTTGATCATGTCCATATATATATATATATATATATATATATTTACCACTTTTATATATTTACATTTCACCCCCACGGAGGTGCTTCGTGGTGGTTAATCACGTCTATATATATATATATATATATATATATATATATATATATATATATATATATATATATATATATATATATATATATATATCTTTTTATATATATAATTGCTTACACTCTCATTTAAATTGTTGCATCATGTGAGCCTAGGAATCATGTGATCACAGATTGATCTCCTAATTCTAGATTCGGTTTCCCGTGATGGACATTTTCGGCTGTGATAAGCTTGTACATTATTCACGGTGTTTGAATTTCCTTAGATGGTTGTCGACGTCAGGATTTTTATTTGTCCCTTTTTCTGTTCATGTTCTTTGGTGTTCTCATGTTATGTGAGTTTTGTTTGAAAAAATAAGTGAAAAAGGTCCGACATGTATCATGTCGACGATTTGACTGTAAGAGTCGCCAGTTGATGTTTTTAACTGGTTGCACCAATGCAACCGAGAAAAGGTTTGCACATTGACCCAGTGATGTGACACTACTAAACGAGTCTGTGAAATCGAGATTCATTTGGGTTCGGGGGCTTGATTATGCGGAGGGAAGGTGTTAGGCACCCCCCTACATCCGTGTTGCCACGGTGACCTCCACTTTTCAAGAAACTGTTATATGAATGTATATGTGTGTGTGGATCAATGTGCAATTTATTTGGAAGTAGTGTGAGGCCTCGTTCGTATCTATATACAAAGGGTTTGAATTTATTTAAAAAATTAGTTTTAAACATGATATAGCAATGATGTTTTGTAAAAGAGGTTTTTCAAACCACATGCTCAATAGTAATTGAGAACTTTTCATACTTCCATTTTATTATTAAATGTTAGAATTTATTTTCTTTTATTTTCTAGATCTGAAGCATCTTGAAAATAATATATAGCGATCTTGAACTCCTCATATATGGGCAATGACAACCATCTAAGGAAATTCAAACAAATCGATAATGTACAAGTCGCTACAATTTGAAAATGTCCATCACGGAATCGAATCTAGATTCGATGAGATCAATCTATGATCACATGAATCCTGAGGCTCACATGATCCCGCAATTTATATGAAAAATAAGTAAGCAATTATATATATATAAAAAAGTCAGCTAATATATATATATACTGATACATGATCAACCACCACGTAAGCACCTCCATGGGGATCGAAAATGTAAATATATAAAAGTAGTAAATATATATATATATATATATATATATATATATATATATATATATATATATATATATATATATATATATATATATATATATATGATATGATCAATCACCACGAATCACCTTCATGGGGATCAAATTGTAAATAAAGCAAAGAAAAACAATTAACTATAACGAAGTCTACTCGGTAAAGTGGACGAAATGTAAATAAAGCAAAGAAAAGGCCATGAAGTAAACTCCAAGATCGATGAATGTAAATGTAAATATATATATATATATATATATATTCACAGGATGTTTCTCAATCTCGGCTCGGTTTATCATTTCAGCGATTTGTCGCTATATATGTATAAAAGTAGTAAACGCACCGGATATAAAATTCAGGCTCATCGAACAGAGTTTGATAACATTTCATATATATATAAGCAAGTAAACGCACCGGATGTAAAATCCAGGCTCATCGAACATAATCCGAACAACAATTAAATATATATATATATATATATATATATATATATATATATATAAAAAGCAAGTAAACGCTCCAGACATAAGTATAGGCTCAATCGAGGCATAACTCGATAATGTTAGTCCATATATATAAATATATATATATAAGTATATATATATATATATATATATATATACTGAGATGAAATGAAAACCACGGATCAAGTCCAAGGCATACACACACAACACGACTCTCAATGTGAAGAATATTGTGTGCAAAGATGAAGAGAAAGGCTTTATAGAGTGTGAGAAGAAGCTTACGTTGGCCGCCAAAGCGACTTTCTATGACTTCTAGTTGGATAAACACTTAGGCTCATTATTTGGTAAAATATAGCTATATGTGAGCTAACATGTGTTTAAAATGAGAAAGCACTCAATATTGGGTGTGTACAGAGCAAATTGGACAGGGCTTTCTCGCCTCTATTTGTCTTGAATATGGCGACTCCAAGCTCTATATTTATAAAGTCAGGTGGCCATAGAGTACTACTAAGTGTGCCTGCAGATGCACACGCTACCCAGAGTGCCCCGAACTGTGATGTCCGCTCAAACTTGCAGAACTTCAATCCGACCATCCGAACGAGGTGTACTTACGCAATGACATGGGATTAGAGGTTGTTCGAAGTCAGGAAGAGGGGACCATGCCCATGGTCTTCAAGCTTCAAATTCAATCCGGTGTGCTGCCACGAGTAATAGTCACTCGGGATTAGAACTCTTTGGCTCTTGTGGTACATTGGTGTGTAGAAATGTATTTATTAAATGTTGAGACGGCGTGTTGGGGGTTGAGGTGGCAAGATGATGATTTTGCCCCTCACCGGGGCTATCTCCGGTTTGGGCTGACAAAGCAGACGTTGCTCAAGGTTACATCTGAGATTGGACTACTGCAAGTGTTTGAATTTTGCAGGGTCATCTTTTAAGTGTGCCTGTCTTCCCGGTGTTATCTCCGGGTCTTTGGAATGAGTGCCTCGGCAGGAGGTCTGAGATTGAAGTTCATTGCATGCATTTGAAACAAGCATTTCCAGAGTTATCGCCGGAACTACAATGACATTCCTTGGGGGTTATCTCCAAGGATGAAACTCGAGGTTATTTCCGAGATTGGAATTGATACTCCCGGTGTGTGTTTCGGGGTTGAGATTGAACTTTTGGTATTATCCGGAATGGATTTAAGCTGTCTTCTAGGGTTATCTCCGAAAGACGAATCTGCCCTCCTGCAATGTTAGTAACAGGTATGTAGAAAATTTTGAGTGTCTAAAGATGCCCCTCTTTATCATATTCATGCAATGCAAGGCATGTATAGGATAAAAAATCCTAGACACTTGAAATGCAACAAGATAAACATGATGCTATGTGCAGCAACATGATACAAATGCATGGTGGATATAGGATTGTTGGATTGTTTTCCAACATGATGGAATGATTGTTGATTCCCTGTTAATCCTGCCGGGGATGACAATCAGTGATGTCTTGGACATGCGATCCAAGCCTTCAAGGATGTTGACGTTGGGGTTATCACCAAAGTCCTAGATCCTTGATACAGACTTTACTCCGAAGATGTGCCTCTCGTGTGCAAGAGATCTGTGGGGATAAAGCTTTGTCTGTTTGAGGATGTGTATAACATATTCCATTATCGGTCCTCTCCGATGAGGATAGTCTTCTCTGGTTTGTGTCACCAGCATATACCACGATCCTGTCAGAGTTACTACCAACAGTATGTATTGCCAGGGCTGCCTAACCTTCGTTGATGTGTGTATCATCGGATAGATCCCTGCTGGGCAAACTGTTAAGGCTGCTTGAAGTTTATTGATGTGTGTATCAATGGTTGCATTACGTTGTGACCCCCGCTGGGGAACATGTCAAGGTTGTTTGACCTTCATTGACGTATATATCAATGGTTGCATTATGTTGTGACCCCCGCCGGGGAAGGTTGTGGATAAGTGCACTAATGGATGAGATCATCGAATGGCCTCCGATGCTTCGATGGGTTTACTTGCCATCGGTTGAAATGACGTCAAGGCTGCTTGACCTTCATTGACCCGTACGTTAATGGTTGAATTGCATTGTAACCCCCGCCAGGAATTCGTTCATAGATGAATAATGCATTGTAACCCCCGCCGGGGATACGTGGATGAGTGAAAATCTGCGTTATGACCCTCATCGGGGATAATGTTAATGGATGATAATGCGTTGTAACCCTTGTCAGGGAAGGTTTTTAGTGTTACAACCCTGTGTTTGGTGGCAACGGACCTGTGTGAGGCATTGTCGAGCATGATTTCCAAAAGCTGAGGTCACTGGTATAGTATACCTTGCATTCAAGTGAATATCAATGAGGGATATGTAAAGCCAGAGTTTGGCCCGTGAAAACCGACATTTCAATTATTCCGCTTCAATCGGCGTAAGCGTTTTATTCTGATTTAGCCTTTTTCGACATGAGACCTCTTTTTCAACTCGAATCAACCGGCGAGGAGTGGGACCCATATAGGGGTGCCAGAGGTACACATCTACGGCGGTAGTAGGTGGACTCCGCTACCAACCGTTGGTATGTAATGCCTGCGGGTTGCTTTCATAAGTCATTTTGAAGTTGCTCCGCAAAGGAAATCCGAGAGCTCTTCTTCAGACCTGCTGAGTTTGGACGACTTTCTGCAAATTCTGCTACCGCACAAGTGTTCTACACTGTCCTGGTAACGTATGCATGTATTCTTTCCCAATTTCTATCCATTGGAAAATGACTTATCACATGAAATGCATCTAGACACATAGTAGTGAATATGCATGCTGATATGACTTTATAAAAAATATTCAACATAGTAAATGTTAGTATTAAACTATGCTCAATATAATGATGTGAAAAAAAATTTGACTTTTGAAACAGTCCAATTGGCACCTTTTTACTGTCATTTCTTATCCTATTTGAGGACAAATGAGTAAAGGTAGAAAAGCAAAATAATCTTGGTAATTAGACTACACTTACGAATTTTATACTATGATGTATTAATGCATGTAGAATGTATATGACTGTGGGTAGGTGTGCTACTGAATGGCCACCTAGTCATGCCTATGTGCATGTGGATAGTCCCATTTACAAAGGGGACTACGACAAAATTTTCCAAAATGAAGGAATTGGGTAGTTATGCATTTTTAACTCTACTGTAGACGTATATTAAAATAAAACATGCATGCATGTAGTCATAAAAATGCATTTTGAAAAGCTCCAGGTTAACCATTACCACACCCTTTCTGAGGTGATTTGAAGACTTGTTGTCCAGATATTATTGATCCAGATCAGCCGAGTAGTTCCCGCAGGACCACTTCTGGTGTACGGAGAAGGGCTTCCGAAGTGCCTCGACCCTGATTCGCTAAATGACCTCGTCGCTGCTTAGTGGAGGCGGTGATTGTGACAACTCAAGAAATTAGACAATTTATTAAAATCTTAAATGATGGATTTAAGGTCAAATAATAGACATGTATGTAAAAATAAGTGTATGTGTTTGATATTTTTGGGAAGAAATTTTGAGGAATTCAAAATTCTGTGAAGGATTTTGGTGAATTATTCAGGACTAATGGTATATGTGAATATGTTTTGTGTATATAGTATTATATGTGTAAAGTATGTGGTTAAGGGTCAAGGGTTGACCAGATAAATTTTATCAGCGTCAAACCCTAGTATTATATTAAGAACGTCAACGTTCTGTTAGAAAACCCTAACGTCTGATAAGAAACCCTAGAAACCGATTTTGAAAACCCTAATTTCAGTTCCGGGAACCAAACCCCTAATTCAGATATTGAAAACCATAATCTGGGAACTTAAAGGATAAATATAATGCTCAAGTGTTGTTAATTATAATATTAATTAGGGTAAAACTTAATTAATTAGCAAACCCTAATTTCAAATTTTCAAACCTTAATTGTTCCGTCAAAAACCCTAATGTACAATTGTGGATTTAATTGCTAAATTAGCAATTTTAATTAGGAAATATTAATCCTAATTAGCAAACTTGAATTATGATTAGGAAATCTAAGTATAATTAGAGAATCCTAATTATAATTTCAAAAATCTTAATTTTTCCATTTTTGAAAACCTAATTTAAAAATCCTAAATGTGATTTTTGTAAACCTTAGGTTTTAACCCTAAGAATTAAACCCTAAGGGTTGGATCAAATGACAACTTTAGAATTAAAATTGGAAAGCAAATGGCCATTTTGCCCCTTTTGTATTTTTTAATAAGTTGGTATGTAGGTTTTGACTTTAGGTGAGTTTTTCACCAAAACCTAACCCTAGCCATGTGCATTATATCTAAGCCAAATCTGATCTGTGAGGACACCTAGCAACATTAGGTTCAATGGATCAAGAAATAAGAGATTTAAAGTAAGAAAATACTTACTTTATTTCTCATTATTGCCAAGCCATTCTCTCTCATCCATTTTGAAAATCTAGAGAGAGAGAGAGAGAGAGAAAAGTTAAGCTATGTTAGCCTCTTATCAAGCCAAGAACAACAATCAAAAGTCAGAAATTAAAGATCAAGCTTAAAAGGTGTAAAAATCCTATACCTAGAAATCTTATGATCTGAGGTTATATGTTGTAATTTGTTGGCTAGATATGTGCAATAAGATGTTATTTAGTGATCTGGGTTGTTAAATCCCAGATCCATAACATCAAAGTGCTCAAAACTAGAATTTTTAGAAATCTGGAAAAAGTTTGAAAAATTTCCTGACAACCATATGTCAGAGGCCTTAGATCTGTGTGTGTTTGATTTTTGTTGTATGTTATGTTATAGATCTGTTCTTTGATGTTAGGGTTTTGATCTGAGACTTGAATCAAGCTCAGATTATGTATATATTACAAAATATGATCCTAGTCAAAGTAGGCTTGACCGACTGGCTCATGAATGTTTTCTGGAAAACCCAGATCTTCATCATCTGAAATTTTTGACAAAGTTTGACTAGCTTGAATCTTGTGATTTGGATGTTGTTATGTCGATCTGATGTTTTAGAATCATACACTGACATATCCACTACATATTTGAACCTTTATAACACATTAAGTAAGCATGTACATCAAGGATTCAAGGGCTCAAAGGTAGCACCTCGATCGTTCTTCAATTTCGTGAAAACCTGTAAATGAAGAACGATTGTCTCACAAGATTTAATGAGGCCTATATCTTTCTGTTATGATGTAGGATTGCCATGAAACTTGATTGAGATTGTAGTATTACATTAGTCCTACAATCCTAACACTTTTGGAAGTCCAGAAATAGAATGGCCAAAGATAAATCAATGGTCAAACATGCCCAGTTAGTGACTGACAAAGTTTCTGGGTTGGGATTCAAGAACACCAAGAACACCATTAGCGACAGATTTGTCGCCTAAGCCTATTTTAGCGACAGTTAGTTATAAAAAATTAATTATTTTATTAAATAATTAATATTAAAAGTTTTCAATTATGAAAAATACAAAATAAATTTCTAAAAATTATTTTAAAGTCCAAAAATTAGTTTTAATTATTTTGAGTATATTTCAAAATATTTAATATTTTTGGAATATAAAAGGTATTTAATTTATTTAATTATATTATTAAATAAATTATTTAAAAATGATTTTAATATACATGAAAAATCATTTAAAATTATATTATGGTATAAGAAAATATTTTAAGTTATTTTTATAACTTTTGATATTTTGTGATGAATTTCATTAATAAATTAATATTAATGATGATTAATTTATTTAATAAATATATTAAATAAATTATGGAAAATTAGAATTAATGATTTAAAAATCATATAAAAATGATTTAAGTAAGTTATAAAAATATTTTGAGTTATAAAATATAACTTTTGATATTTTATCATGAAAATATTAATATTTTAATATTAATAGCAATTATCTGATAATGAATTTAATTGTTTAAAAATCATATAAATATTATTTTAAGGTATTAAAAATACTTTGTAATATTATAAATATATTATAATATTATGTTATGATTTTTATTAATATTTAATATTAAATAAATATTAATGATAAGAGAATAATGTAGTATTTAATTATATAAATACGATATTAATGATTAAAAATCATGATAAATGGTAATAATTATCTAAAAATTATTACGAGCTTAAGAAAAATTATTTTAATTAATAATAAAATTATCTAAGATAATTGTTAAGTATTTAGGAAAGTTTTAATTGAACTTAAACTCGATATTTGTCCCATTAGGCCAATCGGATGTTAGAATTGTGTCGCTTTCAACTCGAATCGAAATAGTTTGACTTGATACTAGAGTTCTTATATGTGTTGTAGATCGATAGGGTTATGTGTTATGTGTTTAGGGTTATATGTTATTATATATATATATATATATATATAGTATTATATTGTGATGATATTATTCTAATTTGTATATCAATATTATTTATATATTAGGTCTTCGAATAAAGCTTATTATAAATTACGTAATAAAGAATCAAATCAAACATGCAAGTTTTTCTTAACTCTACTTAGAGTTGTTTCATTCAAATATGCTTATGGTTAATCATTGTCGATTGCCATGTCTAAGAATAGTTAATTGTACTGCATCATATTAAGCATTGTATAAGTCGTGTATGAAAGGTCGATCACCTTCATTACCATTCTATTACAGATATATTTGTTCATGTTTAATACTTGTTCAGTCAAAACTTTGTTTGTGCTAATTCACAACTAGATTGTTGAATTATAGCCAGCTTATTATTCAAACTCTTTTAATCATGATATATCCTCAAATAAATTTATACTTGCTGGGCAAACTTATGTTCACCCTTGCTATATCATGATAAACATTGTAGATTAATACGAATGTGTCAGATACAAGGAAAAGATAAAGATAAGTCCAACTTTAGTTTACATGTGCAGATAAAGTTTGTATAAGTATTGCATATTAATGTTGTTCTAATTCAAATAAGTTATGAATTGTGTATAAGTTAAGGTTGCTCGACCTTGGGGAAAAGGGCGTAATGTTTAATGTATAAACAATTTATGTTTATATCTTCCGCAATAGTTATAGAATTAGTATACCAGATCCGTTGTGATTTGGGACCCAAATTTGGGGCTACTACAGTTAGTATCAAAGCTGTTGGTTATGAACCTTAGGTAGGAATACCTGAGACTAATAACCGCAGTGATTAGTATAAGATCTAACTCACATAGAGTTAGTTGGTCAGTAAGATTCAAAGACGAATCTCGGTGAGTTGTAAAGATACAGAGTTCCCTAACTCTGATAATAAAGGTGAACATTAGTGATGAATAGATAGAGTCTAAAAGACTAAAAGTGCAAGGATAGGAGATCGTAAAATAAAACGATCATAGTACATAAATGAATCTTAATATATACGTTGAAATCACCACATGATCTGATAAGGACATAGCAGGGAAAAGAATCAATCTAATGATTAGAAAGTTTACAAAGAAGATTGTTATGCAATGGTTGTACTATGAATTGGTATGATTCAGTGAAAGGATTATGAATAATACGAATTAAATGAAATTCAGTATTGAGAAGGGAGTTAAGATTAGGTGGGGATTCAATTGAGGACTCATGTTAGCAGCTGAGTTGTACGATTCCTTGTATGGGTGGGGAATTTTACTTGGTGTAAAAACCACTTAGTTTTTGGCACTGATAATCATTGAAATGTTTGTGTCGCACTATTTTTATATGCATGTTAAGAGGGTGATTCCTTTCTCAATGTATATATATGAATAGATAGGTTATAGGTAGAGGATATATAGGTTAAGTACGAGTTCTTAAAACTCATACTTATGTGACATTCTTGACTCATAGTTATATGAAATGTTTATGAACCCCTCAAATAATGGACGCCAAAGGTCCAGATAGGAAAGTTCTTAAACTCATATGATTGTGGCAAGTTCATGAACTCATAAGTGTGGTTTTTGATTTAACCGGGTATAGTTATTAAGTGTGAATGGAGTATTAAGGATAATAAGAATAGATAGACTGTTTAAGCAAATGATTATTAGTGAAGACATAAGTTTTCCAAAACTCCTAGCTATGCTAGACTTCAAAATTTTGACATCAAGCTAAATACGCACTATGTGCTTTTTGAAAAAAAAATATATATATATACTAGTAATAATAATTTTTGGAACGGTTTAAAGTATAGTTTATGCTACTTATTTCATTAGATGCAAATGATTTGAAATATCAAAATATTTTTTTTTATTTATCACTCATGTACCATGTAACTCAAAAAAGTAGATGATAAAAAGTTGATGGAGTTATAAATACAGGAATACTTAGTGTGAATTCGATCTAAAAAATCATTGTTCCACTATTGTATGATGTGTTATGACAAAGTCATACAATGATGGCAGATCCTCAAATGGATTGTTAATACAAGATTACGATCATCATGACGTCATTCTCAAAAAATATTTTCAAAATTTTAATTTGCCAACTGGTTTGGCTACACCTAAATAATTCGATTGAATTGAATTATTGATATGAGTCTATGTTATTCGATTCAACTAGACTAATGTTTATGAAAACTCTAAGTGTTCATTGAAAAATTTCCAAACCAAATTGTTTTGGTGCGAATCTAATAAGACCGAGGTAAAATTTTGTGCCTATATGGCAAATGAACAAGAAATAATAAAATCAAGATTGATACTTGGCGATAGGGCATATCGGGTTAATCACCCTTTATATTAATAGTAAGTTATGACGGTTTTTGGATGAATTTCCATAAAACCTTTGCGAAAATAATGCATAAATAGTCTATATAACTCCTCAAAGAATATTTGAAAATTTTTACTCTTATGAGTGGTGTATCGGGTAGCATGTAATGATGTGTAAGAATGGTGTAAGCAGTATGGTTTAATATGTAAGGTGAATTTCGGGGACGAAATTCTTAGAAGAAGGGGTAAATGTGACAACCTGAGAAATTAGACAATTTATTAAAATCTTAAATAATGGATTTAAGGACAAATAATAGACCTAGACAGAAAATAAGTGTATGCGTTTGATATTTTTGGGAAGGAATTTTGAGAATTTCAAAATTATGTGAAGGATTTTGGTGAATTATTTAGGATTAAGGATATATGTGAATATGTTCTATGTATATAGTATTATATGTGTACAGTATGTGGTTAAGGGTCAAGGGTTGACTAAATAAATTTTATCAGTGTCAAACCCTAGTATTATATTAAGAACGCCAACGTTCTGTTAGAAAATTAACCATAACGTCTGATAAGAAACCATAGAAACCGGTTCTGAAAACCCTAATTTCAGTTCCGGGAATCCGAAACCCTAATTCAGAAATTGAAAACCCTAATCTGGAAACTTAAAGGATAATAATTATAATGCTCTAGTGCTATTAATTATAATATTAATTAGGGTAAAACTTAATTAATTACCAAACCTTAATTTCAAAATTTTAAACCCTAATTGTTCTGTCAGAAACCCTGATGTATAATTATGGATTTAAATGCTAAATTAGCAATTTTAATTAGGAAATATTAATCCGAATTAGCAAACTTGAATTATGAATCGAAAATCTAAGTATAATTAGAGAATCCTAATTATAATTTGAAAAATCTTATTTTTTCCATTTTTAAAACCTTATTTAGAAATCCTAAATGTGATTTGTGTAAACCTTAGGCTTTAACCCTAAGGGTTGGATCAAATGACAACTTTAAAATTAAAATTGGAAAGAAAATGACCATTTTGCCCTTTTTGTATTTTTTAATAAGTTGGTATGTAGGTTTTGGCTTTAGGTGAGTTGTTCACCAAAACCTAACACTAGTCATGTGCATTATATCTCAGCCAAATCTGATTTGTGAGGACACCTAGCAACATTAGGTTCAATGGATCAAGAAATAAGAGATTTAAAGTAAGAAAATACTTACTTTATTTCTCATTATTGCCAAGCCATTCCCTCTCATCCATTTCAAATATCTAGAGTGAGAGAGAGAGAAAAGTTAAGCTACGTTAGCCTCTTATCAAGCCAAGAACGGCAATCAAAAGTCAGAAATCAAAGATCAAGCTTGAAAGGTATAAAAATCCTAAACCTAGAAATCTTATGATCTGAGGTTATATGTTGTAATTTGTTGGCTAGATATGTGTAATAAGATGTTATTTAGTGATATGGGTTGTTAAATCCCAGATCCATAACATCAAAGTGCTCGAAATTAGAATTTTTAGAAATCTTGGAAAAGTTTGAAAAATGACATGACAGCCATATGTTAGAGGCCTTAGATCTATGTGTTTGTTTTTTGGTGTATGTTATGTTATAGATATGTTCTTTGATGTTAGGGCTTTCATCTGAGACTTGAATGAAGCTCAGATCATGTATATATTGCAAGATATGATCGGTCAAAGTGCGTTGAACGAGCACAAAACTTAGAATCTGGAAAACCCAAAATTTTCAGTTTGGTCGGATAACCATTTTGCAGGCGCTTGATCTTGCAACTTTTATGTGTTTTGGCCTTGTTGTTAGTTAAATATTGTAGACTGGTATGTAGGCTACACACTAATGTCTTTAGATCGCCTAGATCTTTAACAGAATCATAGATAATCCTGATCAAAGTAGGCTTGACCGACTGGCTCATGAATGTTTTCTGGAAAACCCAGATCTTCATCAAGACCAAATTTTCTTGAAGTTTTCGACTAGCTTGAATCTTGTGATTTGGATGTTGTTATGTTGATCTGATGTTTTAGAATCATACACTGACATATCCACTACATATTTGAATCTTTATAACACATTAAGTAAGCCTGTACATCAAGGATTCAAGGGCTCAAAGGTAGCACCTCAACTATTCTTCAATTTCTGGAAAACCCAGAAATTGAAGAACAGTGTCTGACAAGATTTGTGAGGCCTACATCTTTCTGTTATGATGTAGGATTGCCATGAAACTTGATTGGGATTGTAGTATTACATTAGTACTACAATCCTAACACTTTAGGAAGTCCAGAAACATAATGACCAAAGATCTATCAATGGTCAAACATGCCCTCCTAGTGACTAACTGGGTTGGGACTCAAGAACACCAAGAACACCATTAGCGACAGATTTGTCGCCTAAGCCTATTTTAGCAACAGTTAGTTATAAAAAATAAATTACTTTATTAAATAATTAATATTAAAAAGTTTTTAATTATGAAAAATACAAAATAAATTTCTAAAAATTATTTTAAAGTCTGAAAAATTGGTTTTTAATTATTTCGAGTATATTTCAAAAATATTTAATATTTTTGGAATATAAAAGGTATTTAATTTATTTAATTATATTATTAAATAAATTATTTAAAAATGATTTTAATAAGTAAAAAATTATGAAAAATTATATTATGGTATAAGAAAATATTTTAAATTATTTTTATAACTTTTGATATTTTGTGATGAATTTCATTAATAAATTAATATTAATGATGATTAATTTATTTAATAAATATATTAAATAAATTGTGAAAAATTATAAATAATGATATAAAAATCATATAAAAATGATTTAAGGGTTAGAAAAATATTTTGAAGTTATAAAATATAACTTTTGATATTTTATCATGAAAATATTAATATTTTAATATTAATAGTAATTATCTGGATAATGAAATTAATTTTTTAAAATCATATAAATATGATTTTAAGGTATTAAAAATACTTTGTAATATTATAAATATATTATAATATTATGTTATGATTATCATTAATATTTAATATTAAATAAATATTAATGATAAGAGAATAATGTGGTATTTAATTCATATAAATATGATATTAATGATTGAAAAATCATGATAAATGGTAATAATTATCCTAAAAATTATTACGAGCTTATGAAAAATATATTGACTGATAATAAAATTATCTAAGATAATTGTTAAGTGTTTAGGCAGAGTTTAATTGAACTTAAACTCGATATTTGTCCGACTAGACCGTCGGGATGTTAGAATTGTCTCGTTTTCAACTCAGACTGAAATAGTTTGACTTGATACCGAGTCTTATGTGTGTTGTAGACTGATAGGGTTATGTGCTATGTGTTTAGGTTATTCTATGTATATATATAATAGTATTATATTGTGATGATATTATTCTAATTTGTATATCGATATTATTTATATATTAGGTCTTTAGACAAAGCCTAATAAATTGTGTAACAGTAATCGAACGGACATGTAAGTTTTTCTTAACTCTACTTAGAGTTATTTCATTCAGATATGCTTATGGTTAATAATTGTTGATTGCTATGTCTAAGAATTGTAGAATTGTACTCTGTACATAATACATATATAAGTCAGGTATGAAAGGTTGATCACCTTCATTACCATTCGGTCCGGATATATTTGTTCATGTTCAATACTTGTTCAGTCAAAAGTTTGTTTGTGCTAATTCACAACTAGATTGTTGAATTATAGCCAGCTTATTATTCAAACTCTTTCAATCATGATATATCCTCAAATAAATTTATACTTAATGGGCAAACTTATGTTCACCCTTGTTATATCATGATAAACATTACAGATTAATACGAATGCATCGGATACAAGGAAAAGATAAAGACAAGTCCAGCTTTAGTTTACATATGTAGATAAAGTTTGTATAAGTATTATATATTAATGTTGTTGTAAGTCAAATAAGTTATGAATTGTGTATAAGTTAAGGTTACTCGACCTTGGGAAAAAGGGTGTAATGTTTAATGTATAAACAATTTATGTTTATATCTTCCGCAATAGTTATAGAATTAGTATACCAGATCCGTGGTGATTTGGGACCCGAATTTGAGGCTACTATAGTGATACGTCATGTCCAGGTTGAAGTGTCGGACGTCGAGGATGAGGAGGAGGATGTTCTGGTTGCGGACCCTGTTCCTGTTGCACGTGTTCCCCATAAGGATTTGCCAGGCATTCAGGTGGTGAACCTAGAGCTTCTGGGCGACTTAAGTTGACACCCTTCAGTGTACCTGCACGTAAATGAGGTACAAAGTTAGATCTTAATCTTCCTTATTTCCTATTGATGAGGAGTAAAGGGTTCGATGTTGATCGCATTTGATGTAGGTTCCCTTTTACGTACCTTGAGGGAATTGGTTCAAGATCCACTCTATGTATCGAAGCTTTGCATGATGATTATAGAGCGATTATACATGGCTGGGGATTCAGGACGTTCTTTTCCATTCTTCCTCGCCATTGTCCCTGGGGTTACCTCAGGGAATTATCTGAGTGCTGGTTTCACCAGACTCAATCACTCCATTTGTTGGACCGTGTGGTGATGATAACACCGATGGATTGGCGATTTATCACAGGTATGGAGTTTGGAGGGGTACCAGTGCCTTGTATGGCGGATATCACCCGTCATTACCCGCTGATCCTTGTTAGAGAGTTCGTGAAGGCGCCAAGGGGAAGGATCATGACGTCTGTGTCCTTTGAGCGTAGATGCTATGAGCGGGCTGTTGAGTGAGTCCATTCCCAATGATGTGAGAGTCAGGGATCGCATTCTTCAGCAATTGTTGCTGATGATCATTAGGGGCTGGTTCATAGTAGATAACTCTTCTACGGTGTCCTTCGCTTTGATCAGCGCCACTCGACATGTGGACCGTATAGGAGATTATGATTGGGGTTCCTCCACCTTCACCTATTTCCTCAGGGGAATGTGCATGCGATCGCAGAGCTTAACCGAGGATTTGTTAGGATTCTACCCATTTCTGCTGGTGAGTATTTCTCTTGTCTTTTCCCATGTACAGGTTAAGAGTGTTAACTGACAGCAGATGTTTTGCCTTTGTGTTGGCAATTTTGGGCGTGTGAGAGGCTCCCATGTTTGCGTCATGTGAGTGTGTTAGGCTTAAATACCTATCCACGAGGACGGAGATGACATCATTCCATCTTGGCGAGGTCCCTATCACGGGGGTTTTTACTTATTTTCGCTTCTGTACCGAGTTGTTGACAAATGGATGTCATCACGCGGGTTCCTACTGCAGGGAGCACTTGAGCATTGGATTTGAGCATGGGTACCGGATTGGTGTCGAGCACGTGATTTCCACTCGTAGGATTCCTCTCTTCACAGATGGAGGTTGGGAGCTCTAATTAGGAGAGTGTGCCATCAAGAGCACTATAGGAGAGATTCGTATGCTGATCTTGCCTCCTACCAGGCGTTATTTGTCTGTTTCGCAGTCACCTGTTATTGATATCCCATTGTTAGGGGTTGACAGTTTCACATTATTAGAGGGTCCCTGCACTCAGGAGATATTCCAGCATTGGTGGTTCCCTCGTACCATTGGATCCTAGACACGCGCCACTCAGTTCATGGGGAATATGGTTCCAGGGTCCGTGACGATGACGGGATTACACCTCGTGGCTTAGAGATCCGACTCATTTGACACAGACAACATTTGACTGAAGCGACAAATGGATCGGGCACATTTCTTTATCCAAAGATTTGGGCGAGATCCTTCAGAGGCAGATACTTTTGATCCTTCCAGCTCTGGCGCTGGCCCCTCAGGTGACCCATATGGTTTTGTCGGTGCAGATCCTCTTTGGTATAGGCCTGACATCCCTGTGGATAGAGATCCAGTGACTCAGAAGGAGTTACATCGTGGACAAGATTGATGATGTGTATCGACACCATTGTCTTCTTCCGATGTATATTCTCGTTATCTCTTTTGATAGGCTCATAGACATCATTGTAGCTTCACCCCATTCTCGCTATATCTTTTGATAGGCCTCACAGTAGTTATAGGGCATTTTTGCCCCATTTCCCTATATTTTAGCTGTATAGAGATGTATTAGATGATGATATACTTAAGAATGTATGTACAATTTTCCATTCCCTATATCATATTACCATCTATTGTATCATGCATGTTATTATGTTATGCATATATATGTATGTCCAGAGATATTCAGCATTAACCCCTGGATGGTCTTATGACACGGCCCGTACAGATGTTTTCTTCGACAGTTAGCCATATTGATCATACCCCACTATTATTGGTGGCATCTGGTATGCGATCGTGGTATAATAGTATGTCACCATTAGACAGGGTGACTGTAGATAATCTGTTGCAGTATACTATGACCCTGTTGATGTTTCAAGTTCCCACATGATTCGTAGAGGGCATGCTGGAGCACTGGGTATCGGAGAGGCAGGTTTTCCAATTTGGGATCCAAGAGTTGACTCCTACTCTGGAGGAGTATGCACATTTGACGATGCTGCCACTGGATAAACCTTGCGTGCATATGGCGATTGGAGACATGAGTAGGCTATTCATGACCCTCACTAGATTGAGGCGTAGGGTGGTGCAGGATGAGCTTACATCTGGCCATGTTATATCCTAGCATTTTCTATTTGATATATTTGGCTCAGAGGATAGTTATGCATGGCATTCCAGGGATTTCACCACACCGGAGGATCATTGGCGTTTAGCCAGAGTGGATGTACTGCTATTGTGTGTACTTCCGTATGTCTACATGCCACTTGCATACGGATGAGTTGGACATAGGAGTTATCACGGCGGTGAGAGAGCTCTCGTGGAGGGTCATTCCATCATACCGATGATCAGAGGAGAGACTCGAGGTTAGCCACATACTTTGCTTATCCGACGAGAGTGTTTACAGCAAATTTCTCGGTACGTCAGATGTGTTATTTATGTCACACTTGAGACCGATTGGCACTTTCAGATGCCATGGGTATTATTTCACCCATGATATAGCCATGTCATACTCCTTTCAGCCTACGGAGTGTATAGATGTTGTATTTTGGTCAGCTTTCCTGGCAAGGATCGAAGATCCGTTTGATATATTGTCATGTTCAGGGCTTAGCTCACCCTACAGCTTCATCAATCATGCTCCGAGCATGGATTATCTTCCTCTAGCTTGCTTGAGAGGCATGATTACTTATCACCCACTGGTCGTGATGTGTCAGTTTAACCAGTTTTAGGACTTCCATCCTTATGAGGGGGCATCGAGTCAGCGCTTTGCTTCTCGCCACTTATCAGCAGAGGATAGATCCAGGTTATATGCCTATTGGGATCAGCGAGAGCTAGCTGAGTCTTCCATCAGCCATCTGGGTTATTCTGCAGAGTATTCCGCATGGATAGAGATAGAGACTGCATCGGCTGCGGTAGTATCCATAGTGCAGGGGATTGATTCCCGGGATGTGGCCGTCACATACAATACTTAAGTGAGATCCCTTACGACTGGCATCCTTGCCGATGTGAGTGCATACATTGATGAGCATCATGCCATCATGCAGTTAGCCTCAGATCTGCTAGCTCATGTAGATACCATTGGGCAGGAGCTTGCAGCGTTACCTGTAATAACCTTAAATTTTAAACTCCATATTTAATTAAATATGTGATTTAATTTTAATAAGTTAGTTTTGTGTGTCTATTTAAACCTTATGTGGTTATGTGAATTTATGAAATGATTAAATAGAGTCACTAATAGTTTGTTTAAATTAGTGAACTAACCCTAAGATTTTAATATTAAAGAATTGATAGGATTATTAATAATTAAATATTCAATTTATTTAAATATGGTGGCAAGAGTTGAACATATTGATTAATTGCAATTATGAGTAATTAATTAATAGCGTTAATTAATAATTATTATGAATAAATAATAATTAATGAGTAAGAGATTAATAATTTATAAAATGATTTTATTTACTTGATTAATTGTGCAAGCAATACACAATTATATTTACGGTAATAGAAAATGTACATGAATTATATGTATGTACACTACTTGATACCTTGTAATTAGGAAATACATCAGATGCCCTTTAAATCATTATAACCTATGTTATATGAAATGAATTATGTATACATATTTTATAACCAAAGTATATATTATGTGTATAGTATAAACCAAATGTTGTTTTAGTATTACATTATTTGCAAATGCTGGGATTTCTTTGTCCCATAATTAGAGTCCAATTCTTTCTTCCCACGTGAACAAGCTAGCAAGCCTAGCCTAGCTTCATCTCAAATTCATCAAACCTAGATCAATTAGTGGATAGGGAGTGGGATTCATGAGTGAATTCACCAACTCTCTCTTAACCCTTATGAATTCTTGAAATCCTTTGGTTTGATTTGGGGGGGTAATTCCATTATCTAGGTAACCATTCTCCTATAAATGAGACCTTCATCCTTCCTTGTTGCAATTGCTAAGAATTAGTTGCTAAGGACCTTATATAGAGTGAGTATATTATTTTAAGAGCAACTGAATTGAGTCATAAAGTTATAACTTCCATTCCCATTCTTCATTTTTGATAAATTATTTAATTGGTTTATTCTTTGAATTAAGCATGCATTGGTTGATAGTGGATTTGGGTTATGTCATGTCACAACACATGCGACACAACAAAGGGATCTAATGTAAGACCGAATTTTTTTAATAAAATGGAATTTCCTCTATTTATTATTTTGAAATAGTAAGGGTTGATTTGATTAATGTGGTTAGTTATGGGTAAAATGCGCAAATATTTGAATAAGCAAGTGGTTATAAAATATTCATTATTATTAGGAATATTCGTTTGGTCGTGGAATATTAAATCTTTTCGGGGAATATTAAATGCAACAGTTGCGATCTTTTATGTGGGCCCCATAACGAAAGCGATTGGATGAAGAAAACGACAAGTATAAGTTGTTTAAATTACTGACGTAGTTATTACCGATTATCTTGTTGGAATACCCGGTGGTTAAAACACACTAATCTGGCGTTGTTGAACAAGTAGCACGGCAGTATTGCAATTATTGATTCTTACGTGAAAGCGTTACTCAATAATTATTACGATAATTCTTCGCTTCAATATTTTATTTTATTGATTCAATAATTGTTGCGTTGATATTTTATATTCTTTGTTGTTTCAATAATTGTCATTACACTAAGTATTTTTTATTATCAAGCAATAATTCATATTATCTGAATAATATTATTAGATAACATTATTGGCAATGTCTAGAAAGTTACATGCTCTAAGGAGAGGTTTGGTCACCTAATTGCGCCAAAGATGAAGAAATTCTTATTGAAAGCCCCTCTTTCTGAGAACCGCACGGTTGTCGAATATTGTGATTACGTAATATTATTTGTGAATAATTAATTATTGATTCATATGAAGAGGAAAATATTGATTTTATGTGGATATAGATGGAGAAAAATTTTAAAATGACAATTGTTGAAAATTAATATTTTATCTTTTTCGATAAAATAATTCATTTAAATATATTATTTTAATAATATATTAACTTGATGATATTTTTACAATGAATGTGGGATATATGAGTATATGAGGAGGAAGAGTATTTTTGTTGCATTAAATGATTAACACATGTTTTGTGTGTTTGTGGACCCCATTTCTTGGTGAAATTTGATTATAAACTTGTAAAATCGCCTGCTTTGTGGATTTGGTTAATTTTTGTTTGGAATTTGGAAAACCTTTCTTCTACAAAGTTGTAGAAATTGAATTTCCTATAAAAAGTCGCGAGATTCGAATTTTCTGATAAAAGGGCTATTTATTATGAATTATTGAAGTTAGGAGTTAAAATAATTGATTTTGGGAGTTTTAATTAATTATTTTGAGAAAACATTTTTGGTGAGTTGTGAACCTCATTTAACATGTGTGGCTGGTGTTTTTGACCAAAAGGTGGGCTAAGGAAAATTTGTATAATTATATTAATATTATATTCAATTTTCTGCTTTGGTGTTCTAAGCATTTCCTATAAATAGGGTGCTTAGGTTAGAATTGAAAATCACACCAGAAACTGAAGTTTTCTCTCTATTTCTCTCTCGATATATTGAGCGTATTCTTGTGAGTATTTTGAGTATACTTTGAGTATTGCTATACGGTGCAAGATCAAGTCATAGCCTATATCCGGTGTTTCAACTAGAAGTACTGTCTTTCGAGGTAAGGGATGTTATTTTCTTCTCAAATAATATTATTTCTTCAATATCATTATCTTTGAAATATTGGTTGGAACTTTTATCAAATTTGGAACTTTTTCATGTCGGGGGTTACTATTCATGAGTTACTATTCACGAGTTACTATTCATGAGTTACTATTCACGAGTTACTATTCATGAGTTCTTATTCACGAGTTACTTATTCAAGAGTACTATTCACTGAAGCGTGAAGATGTTTTTTGTGAAATTTCTATCTTTTGGTGTCTGAGTTACTATTCACGTGTACTCTGACTATTATTCACGTATCGACACTTATTCACGAATCGACACTATTCACCAAAAATGAAATTTCTTCTTTTAAATCAAAAATATCTATTACGGATACTAGCTTTGATTGTATCCATGTTTTGATCATTCTTGAATTTTACACCACTATGATTATTTTTTGAGGTATTGTTGGACATGGATAAAACAAAGTACTGAATCCTTAATCCTTAATCCTTGTCATTTTGTTTCACCGGATTCGTTTCTTTAAAATATTTTTCATCATCCTCGATCTTAAATGATGATATTCTTGAATATCTTTGGCTGTAGTGCAAAGATTAATGATTTTTGATGAATATCTTTGGCGTGGTGCAAAGATGAGCAGTGTTTAGATGAACATGACTAATGATGAATATCTTTGGCTGTAGTGCAAAAGATGAATATTTGATTCGAGATATATATTGATTGATGTTACGAGGATAAAATATCGACGATGAACTTTTAAATTCATATATAGAAGATAGTAGTTTGCATTCTCTACTTAACTCTTCTAATGAATTATTATTTCATTGCGAAGATTTATTTAAAATGGTTGTCTATTGTATTCTATTAGATTTTTCTGTTGAAGACTAACGATAATTTGTTGTATATTATCTTAGTCATAATATTCTTCTTTGGGCTAGTTGAGCTCACCCTTTTCCTTTTTGTTCTATTTTTCTTCTCAGGAGGCGAGAATGTAGCGAGTACTAGTCGGGTATGGAATGAAGGTTCTAGAGAGAGTTATTTAGTAGTCCTCACAATTTTTGTAAAATAATGTATAAATAATTGTGATGAGGATTTATTTTGGTATGTATATTGTCTAGAAGACAATAATTATATCTAAACTCCATTATATATGTTGTCGTATTTTGCAAGTGCGACAAATGTATTAATAAAGTTGTAGTTATTTACGTACTACATGTATTTGGCGACTTCAGAATGGGTTGGATGGAATGGACCTATTTTGGGCGTCACGGTGATTTGTGGTATCGAGCTTAGGGATATGATCTCTCGGCGGAGATCGGGGAATAGAACTAGGAGGGAGAGCGAGTAAATCCTTCGCTAGTGAGTCCTACCTAAGCTTATTTGTTAGTTAGTCGATATATAGGGATATTATGTGATATATTGATTTCCTTAATTAACCCTTGTTTTATGAGAGTATTTGAGAATGTCAACCGAGAATATTAACAATTGGAGTAAATGAGGCCGTGGAGATGCATGTGCTTACCAACGAGGAGAGCGTCTAACAGTGGCAATGTTCCTCTTGTGAACAACACCACCGGGCGAGATGATGAGCGAGGGATGTTTAGAAGCTTTTTGCGATTCATGCAAAATCGAGACGAGGAGACTCGTGTTCAAAATACAGGAGGAAATGATAGCAATTCACGGGTGGTCACGACCAAGCATTTCAAAGAGTTGGGACCACCGAATTTAAGGAAAGCCGGATCCGATCATGGCGGAAACATGGGTCAAGTAAATTACCAATATATTCGATGTCTTGGGATGCGGAGGAACGAAAGTTCCATTCGCTACTTTTATGTTCCGTGGCGAGGCAGATTCTTGGTGGGAATCTATGAAGCGCGTACCCATCGTCCGTGCTCAAAGACGGCATGTCATGGGAGACATTTCAGAAATGATTCAATGACAAGTATTTCCTGAAAGTATTACGTCGTATGAAGGAAGTGGAGTTTATTAGGCGGAGTAGAATAACATGGCGGTGTCCCAAAGACGCTGGCGAAGTTCATGGAGTTATCGAGTTTGCACCTTATTTGGTGGAGAATGAGGAGCGATAACGCGGATGTTTACGAGAGGTTTGAAACCCGGCGATACGTCGATATCTCATTTCTCATAAATTTTCTCTCTATTCGGATGTTGTCAGCGAGGCTCGATTGTTAGAAGCGAGATAATGAAATGCGTTCAACCGAGAGACCATAACCGAGGATTATCTGAAGATAGCGCGATCATCGAATAATGATAACCAAAGGAGAAAGAAGAATACGGACAAAGCGGTAACCACTCGGTGGTAATCGTGGCCATGAAAATAGAAGAAGCGAGTCGGGAGGAGATTTTAAAAGAGGAGATTTAATAACGACCATGTGAAGGCAGCGATCTGCAAGCGAGAATTGGTTCCAAGGAGGAGAAAGACCACCGGTCGTATGTTACAAATGCGGGAAGAGGGACATATCATTGAAACCGCCTACAGTTTAAGGTATGCTATAATTGTGGAAAAGAAGGACATATCGCTCGAGTTTATGCGATATGAAACCCGATCCATGAATGGTGACTCGAAGGATGTCCCGAAAAAGTCAAAGTCAGCGGTTCTGGAAGAGCGTTTGTCGTGGCCGGTCAAAATCACGAGGAACCGACGAAGTTAGCACTGGGTTAGTTAATTATAAATTCTTGCGAAGTTTATACCTTACTAGATACTGGGTTCTACCCATTCTTTTATCTCTCTTGATTGCGCTCAACGTTTGAACTTGACTACGGAGAAATTAGACTTTGACCTATTTATGGAGACTCAGTTAGGAGAAACTTTCATTACATCCGTTGTTTAGAAATCTTGCTTGATTCAGTTGGCACTATCACATTACACCGTTAACCTTATTTCTATAGAGATATTTGCTTTTGATGTGATTTTAAGGTTAACTACTCATTATGCGAAATTGATTACTTTTGTAAAGTTGTTAGTTTTCATATTCATAGTGACTTTTGTTATTCGAATTCAAGCAATCAAACCATTGTAATCAAACATTTTCATATCAAGCCATGAAGTCATTCGTTTATTACGGATGTCAAGTTTTCTTAGTCCATGTTATGGATTTGAATAAAGACACGTCGATTTGAATAATATTCTGTTGTTATTGATTTTCTGGACGTATTTCTGAAGAATTTCTTGGTTTACTCTAAAGACCGATATTAAATTTTGTATCGACTTTGAACCCGGTACAAAACTCATTTCTAAAATCTCATATCGAATGGCTCTATTGAACTTGAGGAGTTAAAAATCAACTATAAATTTGGTACTGAGCCTTTATCTTGTGACTTCCTTTGTGGAATTCACTAAGCGAGACTCTCTGTAGGGGCGTCATATTAAATGCGATAGTAAACTAATAGGTGTCATTGTGACGTGCTATCCAAGATTGGGATATGAGTCACGATTGAGAGCAACCTAAGTCGATGTCGAAATCGTAGCTTTCTAGGCTTAGTTGGTTATTATCGAGATTCGTTGAAGGATATTCTCGAATCGCTATTCCATTAACTCATTGACTCGTAGAGATACAAAATTCGAATGGAGCAAGGAATGTGGGAAGAGCTTGAAGAACTCGAGAGAGACTCATTTCAACACATGTTACGACCATGCCATCCTGGAAAAGCGAACGTGGTAGGCGGCGTGTTGAGTAGAAGATCGTATACAAGTACGAGTATGATATTGTCAAAGACTCATTTCAGTATAATTTACAAATAATAGAGATGGAGATGAAAACTCTAGGTACCCACGTGATGATATCTGAGTATAATCAACTTTAATCGATAAAGTTAAAGCATTCAAGCTACACAATCAAGATGATGAATATGAAGAAGAAGATCAAGAAGTTGTTATTTCAAAAGCGAGAATCGGTGAGGTGAGGAAAGCTCAAACCTTGATTTATTAATCCATTTGAAATTCTCGATCGAATAGGAGCGTGGCCTATAGACTCGTTTTACCACCAAGTATGGCGCGTGTTCTTAACGTTTTTCACGTGTCGATGTTACGTAAATATGTGGATGACCCGAACCACGTCATTGAGTTAGAACCGAATGAGATAGCCGAAGACTTAACGTACGAGGAGGTACATGTCAAGATCTTGGATAGGAAAGAACATGTCCTATGTCTGAGGTTATACCACAAGTTAAGTTTTGTGGAGAAACCATGCTATATGAGAAATGACACGGGAGTTGGAAAGCGGAAATGAAAGCGAGGTATTCTCATCTTTTCAAACACCAAATCGTCACGTCAATTTCGAGGACGAAATTTCATAAGGAGGGAGGTTGTAAGACCCCAATTTTTTTAATAAAATGGAATTTCCTCTATTTATTATTTTGAAATAGTAAGGGTTGATTTGATTAATGTGGTTAGTTATGGGTAAAATCGCAAATATTTCGAATAAGCAAGTGGTTATAAAATATTCATTATTATTATAGGAATATTAGTTTGGTCGTGGAATATTAAATCTTTGTCGGGAATATTAAATGCAACAGTAGCGATCTTTTTGTGGGCCCCATAGCGAAAAGCGATTGGATGAAGAAAAAGGACAAGTATAAGTTGTTTAAATTACGACGTAGTTATTCTGAATTATCTTGTTGGAATACCCGTTGTTTAAACACACACTATACGCCGTTGTTGAGCGATGTAGACACACGGTATTGCACCAATTATTGATTCTTACGTAAGAAAGCGTTACTCAATAATTGTTACGGAATTCTTGTTCAAGATATTTTATTTTATTGATTCAATAATTGTTGCGTTGATATTTTATATTCTTTGTTGTTTCAATAATTGTCATTACACAATATTTTTATTATCGAAGCAATAATTCATATTATCGAATAATATTATTAGATAACATTAGTGGCAATGTCTAGAAAGTTACATGCTAAGGAGAGGTTTGGTCACCTAATTGCGCGCCATGAAGAAGAAATTCTTATTGGAAAGCCCCTCTTCTGAACCGCTGCTGGTTGTCAATATTGTGATTACGTAATATTATTTGTGAATAATTAATTATTGATTCATATGATGAGGAAAATATTGATTTTATGTGGATATAGATGGAGAAAAATTTTAAAATGACAATTGTTGAAAATTAATATTTTATCTTTTTCGATAAAATAATTCATTTAAATATATTATTTTAATAATATATTAACGGTGATATTTTTACAATGAATGTGGGATATATGAGTATATGAGGAGGAAGAGTATTTTGTTGCATTAAATGATTAACACATGTTTTGTGTGTCGGTGGACCCCATTTCTTGGTGAAATTTGATTATAGCTTGTAAAATCGCTTGGTTGTGGATTTTGGTCAATTTTGTGTTTTGAATTTGGAAAACTTTCTTACTGCAAAGTTGTAGAAATTGAATTTCCTATAAAAAGTCACGAGATTCGAATTTTTCTGATAAAAGGGCAATTTATTATGAATTATTGAAGTTAGGAGTTAAAATAATTGATTTTTGGGAGTTTTAATTAATTATTTTGAGAAAAACGTTTTGGGTGAGTTGTGAACCTCATTTAACATGTGTGGCTGGTGTTTTGACCAAAAGGTGGGCTAAGGAAAATTTGTATAATTATATTAATATTATATTCAATTTTACGCTTTGGTGTTCTAAGCATTTTCCTATAAATAGGGTGCTTAGGTTAGAATTGAAAATCACACCGGCTCGAAGTTTTCTCTATTTCTCTCTCGATATATTGGCGTATTCTTGTGAGTATTTTGAGTATAATTTGAGTATTGCTATACGATGCAAGATCAAGTCATAGCTTTATATCCTGTGTTCAACTAAGTCTTGCCTTTCGAGGTAAGGGATGTTATTTTCTTCTCAAATAATATTATTTCTTCAATATCATTATCTTTGAAATATTGGTTGGAACTTTTTATCAAATTTGGAACTTTTTCATGTCGGGGTTACTATTCATGAGTTACTATTCACGAGTTACTATTCATGAGTTACTATTCACGAGTTACTATTCATGAGTTACTATTCACGAGTTACTATTCACGAGTACTATTCACGAAGCGTGAAGATGTTTTTTTGTGAAATTTCTATCTTTTGGTGTCGGAGTTACTATTCACGTATACGGTACTATTCACGTATACGACACTATTCACGAATACGACACTATTCACCAAAATGAAATTTCTTCTTTTAAATCAAAATATCTATTACGGATACTAGCTTTGATTGTATCCATGTTTTGATCATTCTTGAATTTTACACCACTATGATTATTTTTGAGGTATTGTTGGACATGGATAAAACAAAATACTGAATCCTTAATCCTTAATCCTTGTCATTTTGTTTCAATTGGATTCGTTTCTTTAAAAATATTTTCATCATCCTCGATCTTAAATGATGATATTCTTGAATATCTTTGGCACATGTAGTGCAAAGATTAATGATTTTTGATGAATATCTTTGGCTAGTAGTGCAAAGATGAGCAGTGTTTAGATGAACATGACCAATCGATGAATATCTTTGGCACAGAAGTGCAAAGATGAATATTTGATTCGGATATATATTGATTGATGTTACGGGGATAAAATATCGACGATGAACTTTTAAATTCATATATAGAAGATAGTAGTTTGCATTCTCTACTTAACTCTTCTAATGAATTATTATTTCATTGCGAAGATTTATTTAAAACCGGTTGTCTATTGTATTCTATTAGATTTTTCCTGTTGAAGATTAACGATAATTTGTTGTATATTATCTTAGTCATAATATTCTTTACTGGGCTAGTTGAGCTCACCCTTTTCCTTTTTGTTCTATTTTTCTTCTCAGGAGGCGAGAATGTAGCGAGTACTAGTCGGGGTATGGAATGAAGGTTCTAGAGAGAGTTATTTAGTAGTCCTCACAATTTTTGTAAAATAATGTATAAATAATTGTGATGAGGATTTATTTGGGTATGTATATTGTCTAGAAGACAATAATTATATCTAAACTCCTAGTATATATGTTGTCGTATTTTGCACGACAAATGTATTAATAAAGTTGTAGTTATTTCTGTATCATGTATTTGGCGACTCAGAATGGGTTGGATGGAATGGACCTATTTTGGGGGCGTCACATCTAACGTGTACATGTTAAGCTAAAATGAAATATCAACACAATGTCTCCAAAAATATTAACATGTACTCTCTACAAAGATCGAAATAAATATTAACCATGATGTACTAGATCGAAGAGTACAAATACTAGTTCAGATACTAATGCCAAAAGAACCATTCTCACGAATTTAAGAAGGAACAATCATGTGAAACAATAACAAATTTCTAAATGAAAAGCGAAACGTACAAATAAAAATTAAAGGATTATCGCGGAATGAGTACGGAATCCATACCTGGATTAAACAATGTAATACCCAAAGTTATTCCAAAAACTCATTTAGACTCTCTCCATTCAATCTAAATAATTAAATAAAATTTTATTACAATCCAATCATTAATAACATAATAATATTAAATTTTATATAAAAAAAACTTTTACAACTATGATGGCAAAATTAATTAATTCAATTTAATAAACATAACTTCAATTTGATTTACAAATTCCGATTTTTAAGTTTCATGGTCAAGTACCTATTAAAATATAATATATAATATATATATATATATATATATATATATATATATAATATAATGACATCAATGTCATAGTCACCCAAACGTGATATATATAAACATAATATATTATAATCATTATTTCCTTATTACATGACAGCAGCTTTTCACATGATGATAACGAATTTTTTGATTTATTTATTTTTCGCAGCAGATTCAATATCGTCTTCCGTCCAAACATGTAATCTGACAAACTCTTACATATATATATATATATATATATATATATCCAGTTAAATCAATCATACACTCCTATACTTCTACTATTAACCGACTATATGATTCCCTCGGAATGAATAAGTATTGCCTTAAATTAGATGTATACATCACACACGTGGTTCAAACTACTACACAAATGCTGTTAATTATTAAAAATTTACCTGATATTGAACAAAATTATGAATTTTCTTCCTCCTTTTTCCAGCGCAGCCGTTAGGTTTCTTCTTCCTCTTTTTCCCAATTAGTAAGAAGAGCATGTGACTTATATTAGGTTATTTACTAACAATTTTTATTAATTTTCCTACTCATAATAATATTTTATATTACCCACATATAATTTAAACTCAATTAGTATTTAAGGTCTAATTTTTACTAAATTAATTAATTCATCACTTATTAATATTTATTAGCCCACATAAATTAAATCCAAATAAATTTTAAAGGCCCACATTCTACAAGTTTAATTTATATTATTAGCCCAATAAATTAATTAACTAGTTTGACCCAACTAAATGACAAAGTCCAATTAATATGATTTAAATAAAAATAATATTTTTTTCCGTGTATTACATCACCTACTATAAAAAGGATTCCGTCCCCGGAATCAAAGAATGGAACGTACCTAATTTTCAAAGAGATACAGATACTCCGCTCAAATAGATTCTTTTATCTCCCAAGTGGCTTCCCGCTCCAAATGATTCCTCCACAGAACCTTAACAAACGGAATTGTCTTCCTCCTCATAATCCTTTCTTGACGATCCAAAACAGCCTCAGCTTGCTCCTCACAAGTAAGATCCTCCCGAATCTTATCGAATGGATATTTCACCACGTTCAACGGATGATAACAATAACTCCTCACCACCGACACATGAAACACATTGTGCACGTGAGCTAGCTGCGGAGGCAAAGCTAACCGATACGCAACTTCACCAACCCTCTCCAAAATCTCAAATGGGCCAATATATCGCGGACTAAACTTCCCTTTCAACCCAAATTGTTGAATGCCCTTCCAAGGAGAAAATTTTAGAAACACATGCTCACCAGGTTCAAACTCTAAAGTCCTCATATGCTTATCAGCATAACTCTTCTGCCGTGATCGAGCCGACTTCAATTTTTCCTTAGCCACCGCTAGTTTCTCCGTAGTGATTTGAACTAACTTAGCCCCTTCTATGGCCCTTTCGCCAACCTCATCCCAACAAGTTGGTGCCCGACACTTCCTACCATATAATGCCTCAAAAGGAGCCATTCCAATACTTACATGCTAGCTGTTGTTATAAGCAAACTCAACTAGACTCAAGTAATCATCCCAATTACCCGACCATTCAAATGCACAAGACCTCAACATGTCCTCCAACGTCTGAATAGTCCGTTCGGATTGCCCATCAGTTTGCGGATGGAAAGTATTGAAGTTGAGCCGAGTGCCCCAAGCTCGTTGAAACCCTTTCCAGAACCGTGAAGTGAACCGTGGGTCCCGATCTGAAACAATAGACACCGGAGTACCATGAAGTCTAACAATCTCCTGCTGAAAGATATGTGCCAACCTATCCACTGAGTAACCCTCATGGATAGCTAAAAAGTGTGCCGATTTGGTCAGACGGTCCACCACTACCCAAATGACATCATTCTTCTTGAAAGTCTTTGGCAAACCAGTCACAAAGTCCATCGTGACATCCTCCCACTTCCACACTGGAATGTCTAACTGTTGCAACAACCAACTAGCTCGTTGATGTTCTATCTTCACTTGTTGACAAGTGAGGCACTTTCCAACATATTCAGCCACGTCTTATTCATCCCATTCCACCAAAAATTCTTCTTCAAATCTCTATACATCTTCGTAGAACCTGGATGAATAGAAAATGGCGAACTATGAGCCTCAACATGCACAGCCTCCCAAATTATTGGATCTGACGGTACACACAACCGCTCACCCAACCAAATCACACCATGGTCATCAATACGAAACTCAGGCTGCTTGCCCTCCTCCAAATTCTGCGTCAGACCCCACAACTCCCCATCTTCCTTTTGAGATTCTTTGACCGACGAGATAAGAGAGGGCTCCACTCTCATACCCGCCAAATGCCCATCTGAACCTCGTACATACAACTCCAACTCAATCCGCTCCATATCCAAAATAAGCTGAGGTTATGTAATAAGGGTTGCTACATTCCCTGAACTCTTTCTGCTAAGAGCATCGGCAACCACATTTGCCTTCCCCGGGTGATACTAAATCCTCGCATCATAATCTTTTAGTAGCTCTAACCAACGCCTTTGCCTCATATTGAGCTCATTCTGAGTGAAAATGTATTTAAGACTTTTGTGATCGGTGAAGATATCACAAGTCTCTCCATACAAATAATGCCTCCAAATCTTTAGGGCAAAGATAACCGCTGCCAACTCCAAATCATGTGTGGGGTAATTCACCTCGTAAGGTTTAAGCTGTCTAGAGGCATAAGCAATCACCTTACCGTGTTGCATCAAAACACACCCTAAAGCCTTCTTAGAAGCATCACTATAAATCTGGTAACCTCCTGTCCCCGACGGCAATGTAAGTATTGGAGCTGTCACAAGCCGTTTCTTCAACTCCTCAAAACTCTTCTCACGCTCCTCATTCCACACAAACTTTGTCCCTTTTCTCATCAACTGAGTCAATGGTAAGGCAAGCAAGGAAAACCCTTCCACAAACCGCCTATAATACCCTGCTAAACCCAAGAAACTCCTAATCTCTGTCACTGTAGTAGGTCTTGGCCATTTAGTGATAGCCTCAACCTTCGCAGGATCCACCTTAATGCCTTTTGCAGAAACGTGTCCCAAAAATGTGACTTGCTCCAACAAGAACTCGCATTTAGAGAATTTAGCATATAACTTCTCTTTCTGCAAAATCCCCAACACTGTGTAAAGATGCTCCTCATGCTCTTCATTAAACTTAGAGTAAACCAAAATATCATCAATAAAGACAATGACAAATTGGTCCAAGTACTCCTTGAACACTCGATTCATTAAATCCATAAACACTGCCAGAGCATTAGTCAACCGGAATGGCATCACCAGAAACTCGTAATGCCCATATTGAGTGCGAAAAGATGTCTTAGGGATATCCTCATCCCTCACCCTCAACTGATGATAACCCGATCTCAAGTCTATCTTCGAAAAATACTTTGCCCCTTGAAGTTGGTCAAACAAGTCATCAATCCTTGGCAATGGATACCGATTCCTGATAGTGATCTTGTTCAACTCTCAGTAGTCTATACACAGCCTCATAGACCCATCATTCTTCTTTACAAACAAGACCGGAGCACCCCAAGGCGAAACACTCGGGCAAATCACACCACGATCTAACAACTCTTGCAACTGTTCCTTCAACTCCTGCAACTCCAATCTGATTGCCATCCCGACACTTGAGCCTTAGAGATAGGCTTCGCACCAGGAACAAGCTCAATAGCAAACTCCACTTCCCGCTGCGGTGGCAACCCTGACAACTCCTCACGAAACACATCAGAAAAATCATGAACAATTGGAACATCCTCAATACAGGACTCACCCTTAGAGGTATCCTTCACAAATGCCAAATACCCCTCACAACCCTTTGCCACCAACTTCACAGCCTTCAAAGCTGAAATCAACTTCATCACCCTACTCGGCTGTGAACCCTGAAACACGAACTCCGGAGACTTCACATCTCCAAATATAACCTTCTTCGCCTGACAATCGATAGTGGCTTGGTGTTTATCCAACAAGTCCATCCCCAGAATGACATCAAAATCGTGCATACTCATCGGAAGAAAATTATCCCTACGAATCCTATCCCCAAAACTGATCGGACATCCTCGATACAAATCAGAAATAACAACAGAAGTCCCCATCGGGGTACCAATAGACATAACAGAATCTAAAGACTGAGATGGCACACCCAGGTGCCGAACAAAAGACTAAGCAACAACGGAATGAGTAGAACCCGTATCAAATAAAATAGACGCCTCACGATTTCCAACTAAAAGAGTGCCAGAAACAGTACTTGGTGCACCTGTTGCCTGGTTATACGTCAAGGCAAACACTCGACCACCCTGACGTTGACCTCCATTACCACCATTATCTCCACCTCCACCATTTCCACGTGGCCCGGTACAATCTCTACCCATAAGACCCATCTATCCACACAAGAAGCATGCACCGGTGAGTCTGTGGCACTGCCACCCTGGATGATTTGCCCCACAAGTAGCACAAGAAGCTATCGAAATGAGATTCGGGTTACCCCCACCAGCTGGTCCTGGATAACGACCACGATTTTGCCCTCACGACGATTATGCCCATACCAAGGTAAGTGAAGTCGACGATTATGCCCTTCTTCCGAGGCATCTGCGATAACCCCTGCTCGATTCTCGCAACGCCATCGCCTCGTTGGCCTTACCACTTCGGTTTTGCCCAATCGACCACCACCTCGATTCTTCCGTCTTGACCAAGTTTGACCTGCGCCATCTCATCTCTATCCTTCTTCGACTCCATTCCAGCTTTAAGAAGACCGAAAGTCCCGCTCTCCATCTCAATATTCTTTCGCCAGATTGCCATCACGACATCGTCTCAAACTTGTTGTGTTAATAAGATGTTGGCGATACCTATAATGAATCCGCCACTTGAACTTCTCCTTTGTTCATTGCAGCCCTTCCGAGGTTCCCGCAGTTTACCAAACTAGTGAACCTTGTCATGAAATCCGTGATGGACTCATCATCTTTCTGCCGAATAGACAGATACTCTCTGGCATAGGCCTCTTTATCAGCAGCTAGAAAATACTGCTGATAAAAGACCTCACAAAACTAAGTCCAACCAAGTGTTTCAACATAACCATCACCCTTTGTTGTTTTCATCGCTTTCCATCACCTCTGTGCATTCCCTTCTAGCTTGTAAACTGCAAGCAATACTCTTTGATTATCCGAGCACCCCAACACATCAAAGTTCTTCTCTAGGTGAGCAATCCAATTTTCTGCATCAATTGGAGTTGGAGCTGAACTGAATGCATGTGGTTTCTCCTTCTGAAACCTTTCCAACCAAACATACATTGGAACCACCTGCTGATTTGACCATCTACATTCTCTTCCACTTCGTTTGGCTGTGGACCATTATTTCCCGGATTCTCCTGCTCAGGAATTTCTGGTGGCGGCTGCTGCATTGCCTGTACAACCAATGCCACCAACTGAGGTAAAGCTTGGATCACCGCCTGATTCACCAAAGTAGCCAACTGAGCATTAATCTGATCATTAGGTTGCTCATTAGGCTGACCCTCACCTCTTCCCCTATTGTTACCTCGCCTCCCAACAACTCTGGCGGATCTACGAGCAATCTAACAAAGAGATCGACGAATAGATAACAAGGCAGATTAGAGACAAATTCGAATATAGCTCATATGATAGCTGAACAAGAAATTAAATAGAACAAAAACCTAACTCAGAAGTCTACCCATAACTCACAGGTCAAACCTAAATAGGTTTTCTATAAGAAAGAACCTAAGCTCTGAAACCAACTCTGTAACACCCCCTTTCCCTAATAGAAAGAGAGGTTACACAAAACATAACAAAACTGATGAATTTAATAACAAGGCTCAAAACCACAAAAGGATATTCTTAATAACTGATAAATACCACAAGTCAACCATAATAAATCTCAAACTGTCTCAAACCACAATCTAAAATAATTATTACAATTCTAAGTGAACTGATACATCAAGTCTAAACAGAATATTTCTAAATCATTGGAATGAATGGAACTCTCATCACACTTGCCCTTGATTCCCCTGATTACCTACCGAAAGAAAAACACAGCATGAGCTAAATGCCCGGTACGGATATAGAATACAAATAATGAACCAAAATAACTAACTCAATTAAATGAAATGAAATGAAACGAAACGAAGCAAACTGAAACGAAACGAACAAAATTAACACAACGAAATAATAGGCTGAATCCAATGGTTGGGTGTTATTTCATACCGAGCTCAGAACAAAACAGAAATATACCTTGCCACACAGGCAAGTCCAATAATGCCACACAAGCAAATCAAAATAATGTCAACAGTATAACATACATCTGACCCTACGGATCCAGATGCATCTGAAATCGGAAGGTGTGTTGGCACAAACATCACCAATCCGCAGAATGTAACAAAAGCGGAAAACTAGGGTCGCACCCATACGCCCCACAACAAAACACCAAATGGCCAACTCCCCACCGAGCACAAAACGAGACACCGTGTGGATCGATCACACCATACGGAAGGTTTCATGCCTCGGTGCAAGAGGATATGTCTGTGGTACCCCACGGTGGTTATAGCTTCGTATACCCTACGATTCTAACAAAAAAATATCATGTCACAACACATGCGACATAACAAAGGGGTTCTAACGTACATACGTATTAAGCTAAAATGAAATATCAACACAAAGTCTCCAAAATATTAACATGTACTCTACAAAGATCGAAATAAATATTAACCATGATGTACTAGATCAAAGAGTACAAATACTAGTTCAAATACTAATGCCAAAAGAAACATTCTCACGAATTTAAGAAGGAACAATCATGTGAAACAATGACAAATTTCTAAACGAAAAGCGAAACGAACAAATCAAAATTAAAGGATTATCGCGGAATGAGTACGGAATCCGTACCTGGATTAAGCAATGTAATACCCAAAGTTATTCCAAAAACTCGTTTAGACTCTCTCCATTCAATCTAAATAATTAAATAAAATTTTATTACAATCCAATCATTAATAACATAATAATATTAAATTTTATATAAAAAACTTTTACAACTATGACTAAGAAATTAATTAATTCAATTTAATAAACATAACTTCAATTTGATTTACAAATTCTCGATATTTAAGTTTCATGGTCAAGTACCTATTAAAATATAATATATAAATATATATATAAATATATATATATATATATATATATATATATAATGGCATCAATTTCGCAGGCACACAAACGTGATATATATAAACATATAATATTATAATCATTACTTCCTTATTACACTGATGCAGACTTTTCACATAATGATAATCGAATTTTTTTTTTCCGCATTGATTCAATATCGCCTTCCGTCAAACATGTAATCGACATACTTTTACATATATATATATATATATATATATATATATATATATATATATATATATATATATATACAAAGAAATCAATCATACACTTCTATACTTCCACTATTAACCGACTATATGATTCCCTCGGAATGAATAAGTATTACCTTGAATTAGATGTATACATCACACACGTGATTCAAACTACTACACAAATGCTGTTATTTATTAAAAATTTACCTGATATTGAACAAAATTATGAATTTTCTTCCTCCTTTTACCAGCGCAGCCATTAGCTTTCTTCTTCCTCTTTTTCCCAATTCGTAAGAAGAGCATGTGGCTTATATTAGGTTATATATTAACAATTTTTATTAATTTTCCTACTCATAATAATATTTTATATTACCCACATATAATTTAAACTCAATTAGTATTTAAGGTCTAATTTTTACCAAATTAATTAATTCATCACTTATTAATATTTATTAGCCCACATAAATTAAATCCAAATAAATTTTAAAGGCCCACATTCTATAAGTTTAATTTATATTATTAGCCCAATAAATTAATTAACTAGTTTGACCCAACTAAATGACAAAGTCCAATTAATATGATTTAAATAAAATAATATTTTTTTCTGTATTACACTAATGGTATATATGACAAAGTCCACATTCTATAAGTTTAATATGATTTAAGGTTAATTAGAGAAACCCTAATTATTATTTAGAAACCCTAATTATGAAATTATAACCCTAATCGACCAATTTGTAACCCTAATTGTAAAGTGGGGAAACCCTAATTGCAAAAATAGAATGATTAATGTTAATTAGTGGACCTAAACTTAATTACCAAGTTTTAAGTAATTAAAGACCTAAACTAATTTAGGAAACCCTAATTACAATTTTTAGAAACTAAAATTTTTATTTTAAACCCTAAATGAAAATTTTACAATTTTTGTGCTAAACTTTAGGGTTAAACCCTAAATTTCAAACCCCAAGGGTTTGCCAAGTTACAACTTTGCCATTAAAATCATAAGGCTAATGACTGTTTTACCCCTCTTGCATTATTTAACATAATTTATAAATCTAGCTAAGATGGGAGTTGGTAAACTACCCTAAGACTTTTTATGCTCTATATGCGCCAAAGAAATCACTTATTAGCTTAGCAACATGCATTGTATCTATGTATTATATAGATTAAAGAAAGAAAAAAGTCCACAAAGTTGCTCATTTGCTATCTTACCTCAACCAACTCTTTTTCACTATAAGCATCCAAAATATACAAGTAGCTTAGTCCCATATTAAAGCCCCACTAACACCAATATCAAATTAGCAGCTCAGAATCAAAGATTTGTTCATCAAGGTATAAACCTAACCCTAGAAATTTGATCATTGATCCTCTGTTAAAAGTTATGTTTGAGTGTAAATACATGTTGTTTATAGAGTATATTAATGATCTGGGTTTATAGATGTTAGATCCATAACATCTATAAGCTCATATTTGAATATTTCAAGAATCTGGAAATTGTTGTTTTTGTGTCTGACAATCAAATGTCAGACCTCTTTAATCTTTGCCTGTTATGTATTTTTGTTGTTTGAAGGTTGTTACTTGTAGTATGTAATGTGTTCTTTCATGTGAAACTTAAATCAGGTCCAGATCTGTTATAGATTAAACGTTATAAGTGGTCAAACAAGGTTGACCGGTCACGAAAATGCAATTATGGGAAACCCAGATTTTTTTTCCAGAAACGGTCTGACAAGATGTTTAGGGCTTCGGATCTTACAACTGTTTATGATTTTGGCTATGTTCTTGTTTGGATGTTATATACTGGTATAACGACTACATATTCAAGCCATCAGAACACTTAGATCGTGATCAGGGTGAAAATTAATTATGGTCAAACTATAGTTGACCAACTGCCTGGAGAATTTCTGGAACAAATTTCTGACATGGTTTGACCATGCCAGATCTTACACATGTGTTGATGTTATGATGCTCTAATGTTATATACTTGTACCTTGACATCTCTTCTACATGATCGAACTTTTATATAGCATTAAGTAAGCTCAGAACCTTATGATAATCGAGCCCAAAAATGGACCCTTGAAGTTGCTGGGTTTCTGGGTTACCCAGAAAACCCAGATTTGGCCTGACAGCAACTTTAAAGGTTCATAACTTGCTAATCTGTTATAGTATGACATAGATGATGATTATTTCATGTAGTGTTATATAAACACTACAAGTTCAAATGTTTAACACGACCCAAAAACACTTTGAGTTGAGAATTAAACCCGGTCAAAGTTGACCCCTTGAACACTGACCTGTCAGTGTTCTTGGGCTCAAAAACACCTAAAGCGACACTTTTCTGTCGCCAAAGGCTTTAGCAACAGACTTAGTTAAATTTAATTAATTAATTTCTAAAAATTGATTAAAAATAGAAATTAAATTCTAAAAATTACAAAATGGTTTTAAAAATTATTTTAAATTATGAAAAATAACTTTTATTATTGGGGATATTTTCATTAATATTTATAATTAATTGAATATTAATGATATTTAATTTATTTAATTAGTCTATTAAATAAATTAGAGAAAAATTATTTTAATATTATAAAAATCATTTTAAATAAAAATAAAGTGTTTAAAAATATTTTTGAGTTATAAATGTAACTTTTAATATTTTGTGATGAAATTTCATTAATAAAATAATATTAATGAAAATTAAGTTATTTAGTAAATGTAATAAATAAATGATGAAAAATAGAATTAATGATTTAAAAATCATATAAAAATAATTTAAAGGATTATAAAAATATTTGAAGTTATAAAATAATTTTTGATATTTTGTCATGAAAAATATTAATATTTTAATATTAATGATATTAGATTTATTTAATGTTTCTATTGAATAAATTAGTTTAAAATGATTTTTAATATTATAAAATTATTTTAAATGAAAATAAAGTGTTTAAGAATATTATAAGCTATTAAATATAACTTATAATATTTAAAGGATAATTTCATTAATAATTTGATATTAATGATATTAATTTAATATTAATGATATTAAATTTATTTAATAATTATATTAAATAAATAGTTTAAAAATGGTTTTATTTATTTAAAAATCATTTAAAAAGGATATTAATGAATTAAAAATATTTTAAGTTATATAAATGACTTTTAATATTTGGATAAATAGTGCATTAATATTTAAATATTAATGGTAAGTAATTAAAATGATTTCAAATGTTTTAAAAATCATTTAAAATTAATATAAGTACTTAAAAATATTCTAAGTTATTATGAATATCTTTAATATTTTGACAATGGTTTCATTAATAGTTTAATATTAATTAAATGTTAATGATAATAGAATTGTTTGATATTTAATCATTTAATAATAATTACAAAAGCTATATGTGTTATAAGACGTTATTCGATTGATCAAATGATCTTATTAATGATGATAGGTTTCGTATAAAAGATAAAACTAAGTCACAGTATTGTATAGCGGCGAATCGAGGAAAGTATCCTACCTTTGCATTTTCTTTATGCTGATGGATATGAGTAAGAATGTTTCGAAATTATATTATTATTATCTTTAGATTATTAACCTATTGTGATATATTCTATATCCGATCATTGTTTATCAACATGATATTATATTATATAATTCAAATATATATTTTGTTCGTTATTTTCTAAACATGGTTATCTGAGTGTCCCCACTGGGTAATCATTATATTTAATCACACACACACACACACACACACACACACACACACACATATATATATATATATGATATAGAGATATTGAACCCAGAGATGAATATAGTAAAAGCCGCCTAAGCTATTTGATCCGATTAGACACGCATTCGTAAATATCGTTGAATATGATAAAACCCTATTGTGTCCAATCAAATTGCTTTGGTTGATTCCCCGACTAAGTATGAATATCCCAACATGGAAAATTTTTATGTGCCCAAGTAGACAGAGTGAACGATAATATCGTTCTTGCATGTAGTATTGATCAATACAGGGCCCATGGGATGTACACCCTCGCTCCCGTAAGTTATGACGGTTTGTAGATGAAGTTCTGCTAAACCTATTCGAAAATTAAAAACAATGTTCATAGTATGTCACCTTAACCCTATATAAATAGTAAGTACGTAGTTTCAAAAACTTTGATATATAAATAATATATGGTTATAATTGGTTCTGTTTACTTCACAACTATTGATCTGTTGTAGAAGTGATGTGCAAAGAAAATATTTATTTCTTTCAGCTAATTATATATATAATTGTTATTACTTGCGGGGCACCCAAATGCTCATTCTTACTTTAAATTTAAATGTTTTCAGCTAAGCGTGATCAACCCGAAGGTTCAGACAAGAACAAGTGAAAAGGAAAGTAAACAGAATATGATTATTGGTATCTTTTGTAATAGTTAGACTGTTTTAAGATAATGATAAGTATTATATATCATGTAAAGAATTATAGTAAAGGTTGCGTACTTGAGATTAGACTCTGATAAATGTAAATTAAGTTTGATATTCATATTATTGTTATTATTATTAGTATTATTCCGCTCATTGAAATGGTATCGTAAAGCACCGAGTTCAGGTTTCAAGTACCTGAATTTGGGGGTGTTACATTTTATAACCAAATTATATATTATGTGTATAGTATAAACCAAATGTTGTTTTTGTATTAGATTATTTGCAAATGCTGGGATTTATTTGTCCCATAATTAGAGTCCAATTCTTTCTTCCCACGTGAACAAGCTAGCAAGCCTAGCCTAGCTTCATTTCAAATTCATCAAACTTAGATCAATTAGTGGATAGGGAGTGGGATTCATGAATGAATTCACCAACTCTCACCAACTCTCTCTTAACCCTTACACATTCTTGAAATCCTTTGGTTTGATTTGGGGGGTAATTCCATTATCTAGGTAACCATTCTCTTATAAATGAGACCTTCATCATTCCTTGTTGCAATTGATGAGAATTAGTTGCTAAAGAGCTTATATAGAGTGGGTATATTGTTTTAAGAGCAGCTGAATTGAGTCATAAAGGTATAACTTCCATTACCATTCTTCATTTTTGATAAATTGTTTAATGGGTTGATTCTTTGAATTAAGCATGTATTGGTTGATAGTTGATTTGGATTGTGTTTCTTAGTGTTATACATACTTATAAATGTGTTGGGTTATGTTAGAAATAATTTTTATAAGGAATTTGTATGGTGGGTTGCTAAAGCGCCGAACGAGCAAGATACTTGTCTCTCGATGCGGCGTGTAATGCGCAGATTCCTTATTTGTACTTTCAGGCGGCGGTAGCAATTCTGCCGTAACTAAAAATCAGCTTTTATTTACGGCGTGGTGCAATTGCGCGCTTAATTATATTAGTGCGGCCAGATGATCGCCAGACCTACACCGAGACTTGATGTGTTCTGTTATGTTTCTGTTGTGTTAACTTGTTGACACCTGGTTAGAGCAAGCATGAAAACTGTTTAACACTCACACATAAGCATATGCATGCAGTATGATCAACTATAACAATATTAGTGCATATGATTGACACAATACTTGTGGTCTTAAAATGAAATTTGTGATTTCAAAAGTGAACTTTGTCATGAACACATCATGTGAGCATTCTGACTTTATGAGTAAGATAATATGGTTTATATTAACATGAAATGCAAGACTAAAGTGATTGAACACACTAGCATGTATGATTGAAAGTTTTGACTATTTCAAAGATAAGAAACTTAAGACTTTTTAGAGTGAACTTGACCAAGACTTTTATCTTGTAAGTTCTGACCATTTGAGCATGCATGTGGCTTTAATATATGTTGTAAATGCATGAGAGTTATATATTAAGATGCCTTGTATATGCTAAGTTGACTTAGTGTAAAATTCAAAGAAAGTTAAAATGAGAAAGCTAAGGTTGACAAGTAATGAGTATAGTACGTTATGACCATGCAAGCATGTATATTAGGACTCATTATGCTTGTAGATATATTGGCCTGAACATCGTTTGGTTAATGTATGGTTTTCACTTATTTACACATAGCCATGAAAGGGAAATTTCTAAAATATGAACTATGTGAGTAAAGTAAACATGTGTTGTCTATATACAAATATGACTACTGAGTATTGTATAATCAAGTTACAAAGCATGATGATTACATGACCTTTTTATGTTTTAATGACATATAAATGGTAAGATAAACTTATGGTAATGAATTAAAGTATGGTCATGTGATATATGTGAAACTATAGCATGTATGTATGTTAAAAAATATATATAATTAGCCTGTTAGGGTTGGACTAAAGTCAGGAAAGTAAAGCTCAAACCTTAGTGCGCCGAGGAGACAAAGTAAATATGCTGCCCGTCCCTAAGCTTCAGACCAAGCGGTAATTGCTTGCCATCCCTGATCACAAATAGATTATGTTTTTGATTCTGAAATTCAAGGCATGCTTATATGGTTACTTTATCTTGTAATATGTGACCAATGTGCCATATAATGTGTTGAAAAGCATGTTATGTGATGACTTGATTCTTTTAAGTGTAGACTCGTAATAGTTTACATATACTAATTGAAATGATCGACTTGATAACGCTAGGGTCATTTCAACGCAAGTAATTAAAGCTAGAATTAATTGTAGCTGAGCAAACAGGTAAGTTCCCTATACTTACTCCAATTATTATTGAGCAAGTTTTCTTTGAACTTCACTATTTGATTGTGCAAGTTCCTTGAACCCTACTTTTATTGAGCAAGTTTCCCTAACCTTACTCAAATTATTATTGAGCAAGTATCCGAACATTATTTTATCGTGTTGCAAGTTTCCCCTCGGGATGATTTGCAGCCGAAGAGAAGTATGAATCCCATATGCAGGCTATACTGCGGGGAGAAGAAAGTTTGATCCCATGATTGGGACAAACTATAGGTGTAAAAAAGTTTTATCCCATCTTCAGGACAAACTGCAAGCGTGGAAAAGTTTAATCCCGTCTTCAAGATAAACTGCAGGTGTGAAAGGTTCAATCCTTGGGGGGATAACCGAAATTGTGTGAAAGGTTTGAAATGAGGTGAAATCAGGCTACTGGTTTGAAGTGTATGTTTCCTGAGAGGCAGAAGAGTATGGTAAAAAAGGAGGGTTAGAAAACCGAATGACTAGTGATTTGATGATCCAAAACCAGGATGTTCGTTTGATGGTGACCTCAGACATATAGTACCGCTTCACGATTATCTCGAGTTGATAAGGCGTGAAATTCATTGTCGTCCAATTTCCTGCAATCCGAGAGAGCCTCTGTCGATATCTCCTTGACAACAACGGCGGACTTCCCAGCTTAGGGCGAATTTTCCCTTAGATTGATCTTGGTTGTCAATGATCTTCTTCAAAACCAAGTCATATTGTTTAAACCGTCAGTAGCAGGACTTTCTGTTGTAGTATCTTTGCGATCCTTTCTGGCGATATAATCAATTACCATGAAAGATAGCCGTGGTTTCCTTTCATCTATTAAAGACAATTAGTGATACCTTTCTTGTAACCATTGGTCTTCATCCAACCGGCGTCCATCAACACTCGAGGATTCAATTTCCATCTCTATGGGAGCACTCGCTTCATCCCATAGGATAATGAGTAGGGGTTGCCCGGTGGAAATGCGTATTGAAGTTACAGAGGCTAATAAAGTCGAGGCAAGAGATCGTGCCATCCTTTGTGATTGGCGGACATTTTACCGACGATCTTCTTGATGTTTTATTAGCCACTTCAACAAAGACCATTCATCTTTGGACGATGAATAATCGGTGTTAAGGTGTTTGATGTGGAATTTATTGCATAACTCCTCCATCATTTTGTTGTTGAGGTTTTAAGCATTGTCGTACCTGATGACCTCACTGGTTGTCCATACCGATAAACGATATTATTTTTGATGAAAGCAATGATGACTTCTTTGGTAACCACAGGGAAGCGGTGCTTACCCATTTGGTGAAGTAACGATCGTGGTGAATATAAATCGATGTCGATACTAGCTTTGGGCTCGATGGGCCGATCACGTCCATTCCCCACATTGAGAAGGGCCAATGGCGAACTCATATCAGGAGTTCCTTGGAGGGAGTGGATAGCATTTCCATGGATTTGGCATTGATAGCACCTCTTGACGTGATCATCACGGTCAGCTTTGAGCGTAAGCAAATAATGCCCTATTCCGAGGATCTTCCTAACAAGTAGAGGCCACTCATGTGTGGGCCACATACTCCACCATGGATCTCATCCATGAGCCTTTAAGCATCCGTAAAATCATTCCTATTACGAGGAATGTGTAGAAATGAGATTTCTTCAAACTCCAAAGCCATATATAAAACTTGCCGATGTATGGCAGCAAATGTAGTTCCTTGGTTTGATAGATTCCTGTGGATTGTTTGATTACCAACTCTGAATCCCCAAAGAATGTTAACCGCCTGATGCCCATTGAACGGGTAAGTTTTAGCCTCGTGATACAACCTTCATACTCAGCTGTGTTGTTGGTGCTGATAAACTTCAATTTGACGGCGACGGGATACTACTCCCCCATATTGGATACTAGAACTGCTCCAGCTCCAACACCTTTTATGTTAATAGTTCCATCGAAATATATTTTCCACGTATGCCATGTACCGTACTAATGGTGTTGCTGAACTGCCATTACCCTTTCATCGAAGAAGTATTTTTCCAAGGGTTTGAAATCCTCTGCGGAGTGCGGTGGCCGCGATTGATCCGCAATTCCTTGACCATGATGATTTTTTGCGTCATGTAGGCGATGTCAAATCTTTGTAGGATCAATTTCCATCCGGACGGTAAGACAATTTAGTACGGGCTTCTTGAACACATACTTGAGAGGATCCACGGGATATGAGATGGGTTGTGTGAACATGGAGGTAATGATGTAACCTCATGGAAGCGCGTGCTAAAGCACAACAAGTCTTCTCAATCGAGGGTACTTGTGTTCACAACGTCAATCTTTTCTTGAGGTAATAGATAGCTCATTCTTGGCCTCTATCGCTTTTTTTACCCCAAAGACCCAACCCATAGCATTGTCATTAATGGATGTACATGAACAGGGGAACATCATCCCCGGGTGGTACCAAAACAGAGCGTTAATCACCGCTTTTGATTATAAGGAAGGCTTTCTGACACTCATCGTTCCATTTCATGGAGGAGTTCTTCCTTCACAATTTGAAGATGGGCTCACAAGTTGCTATGAGTTGAGAAATAAACCTACTAATGAAGTTGATTCTTCACAAAAATCCCCTTATTTCCTTCTCTGTTTGAGGAATGGACATTTCCTTAATGGCCTAGATTTTGGTGGGATCCTGCTCAATCCTTTTGTGGCTGACTAGGAATCGTAGCAACTTGCCTAATTTAACGCCAAAGGCACACTTGGCTGGATTCAATTTCAAGTTTTACTTACGCAACCTTTTGAAGAGCTTTTTGTGATGGTCTAAGCGGTCTACTTCCATTCGGGACTTGACAATGATGTCATCCACGTAGATCTCTATCTCTTTGTGCATTAAGTCATGGAAAAGAGCCATCATAGCTCGCTGATAGGTTGCTCCGGCATTGATGAAGCCAAATGACAACCGTCTATAGCAGAAGGTTCCCCGAGGCGTGATGAAAGCAATTTTCTCACGATCCTCCTAAACAACCATAATTTGATGATACCCCGCAAAGCAATCCCCAAAGGAGTACATGTCGTATTGAGCAGTATTGTCAATAAGAATGTGGATAAAGGGCACGGGAAAGCTATCCTTAAGGCAAGCTTTGTTCAGATCCCGATAATCCACGCAAACTCGCACCTTTCCTCCTGGTTTAGGCATGAGAACTATGTTGGATATCCATTTTGAATATGTAGACACCATGATAATGCCAGCTTGAAATTGTTTCACAATTTCTTCTTTCACCTTTAAACTCCACTCAGGTTTCAATCGCCTGAGCTTTTGCCTGACTGGCTTAAATCCCTCTTTAATGGGAAGGCGATGAAGGACAACGTCAGTGGAAAAACCCACCATGTCTTCGTGAGACCATGCAAACAAATCCTGGAATCGGGTTAGTAGCGCAACCATGTTATTCTGTTGGTTTGGGGTTAGGTCTGAACCAATCTGGATTAACTTAGGGCTTTCTAAGGTTCCGAGATTGAAAGGAATGGTTTGATCAAGATTAGGTTTAGGTTTGTCTTCAACCCATTCCTTAATCTCCTGAAGTATCTCAATGTCCTCTTGGATTTCTATCAAGTCTGAGTCCAACTTTTCATCAAATTTACAGTCTTTATGGAGAAAAGGCACCTTATCAGCAAGTACAGACACATCTAAATTCAGAGTCCTAAAACAAAAAATGCTTTAACTTAATATATGAAACTGTTTAATCATACAAAAGTGTTAGCATGTAATGATAAAATAACTCGCTAATATTGTATGTAAAAGTAAGCAATTAAAGTTATCTACTGTGGTAGAAGCGATTTACATCGCTTTTACCTCGTTGACCAATGCACGGAGTCTTTGCTCAATTATCGAGGGTAAAGTCTTGATGGACTGCAGTGATGGAGGGGCTGTCATCGTCCTCCTTTTCCCGAATGATGACCATAACATCTGGGCAATCATCGTCTAGGGTGTATCTGTTTGTATGCTCATCATGGACAATGATGCGTATGCCTGACATCATCGAGGCGATGTCATGTTTACGTTTTCGTTCCCTCTCTTCCACTTTGGGATCAGGAATTAGCACCTCTTTTGCTTTAAAGGGTACTAGTTTGGGAAATAACATAGCCATAACATGGGCTGGCACCCTTACCAGAGACTATATCAGCTCATGAGGTGCAGGTGGAGAAAATCGCCGTGTGACGGAAGTTTGAGGAACCTGCTGGTGCTTATGAGGATTCCTGTGACTAGAACTGGCAGAATAGCCTAGTCCGGTTGTCCCAGTTTGACTGGACATTTGAATTGGGTGCTTAATACCCTACTAATTTTTACCAAGCCCTTGTCCAGGCTGATGACCCAATGACATCATTTCTTGATTGGCTGACATAACCTCGACGGAAATCTTGGGTACGGGAAGTGGCGCTCCAATAGGACGGTATTGCGTGTTGCTCACCTCCAAAGTATAAAAACTGGCCGGCTAAACTTCTGAATTGAAGCTGATGATTGGTAGGTTTCCTTGTTCAGGACATTTCGGCTCAGCGTTGACAATGACTAGGCTATTATTGACAATGTATTTAAGTTGTCGATAAAGTGTAGAAGGGACGGCTCCAGCCATGTGGATCCATGGTTTCCCTAATAGCAGGTTGTATCCTGAATCTATCTTGAGGACGTGAAAGGATACATTGAATGTATTTGGACCAATCTCAATTGGTAGCTCAATCTCTCCGATAGAATTTCGTCAAGATCCATCAAAAGCTTTGATAATCGTATGGCTACTTCGGATCCGTTTAAGTTTGACGTTCATCTTCACCAAGGTGGCATAAGGACAGATATTCAGAGATGAACCTCCATCTATTAAAACTCCAGCTAACATATACTCGGAGGACAAAACTGCAATGTGCAATGGCTTGCAATGACCGGTCCCTTCGGGCGGTATGTCATCATCAGTGAAAGATATCACATTGTTGTTAAAATGTGATAAACCAGATGTTGAAATTTTTCCACATCAACTAGTTTCGGCAAGTAGGATTCTTCTAAAACCTTCAATTAGATCTTCATGTGATCCTCGGAAGAGAAAACCAAGTCCAGTATTGAGATCTGATGCGGAGCTTCTCTTAGGCTTAGAACCACCTTGGCTTCATTATGGCCTATAGTGCGGAGGAATTTCTCAATTTTCTCCATGGGAATCTTCCCCTTAGCTTTTATGGCCGACTTCATCACCCTCTGAAGAAGATACAGTGGATTTTCCTTCGACACTATGGCAGTAGTATGAGACGTGGATCCTTCAGCTTCTCCATAATTCCATGGGACATTGTGTAAGCTAATAATAGGAATTTGTGCTCTGAAGGGTAAAGAAATTGGCTCTGGTGCAGCCAGTTTCAAAGGATTGTCAGTTCCTTTGAGTTGAGTTGCTTGTATGGGAAATAGCACGACAGTCTCATCAGCCTCAGCGGATATTACTACTACTAATCCCTTCCATTTGGTAGGACAGGTATTCCCACTCTCGAGTAACACATTGTCATCGTCTGCCAACTGCAGGACACCGCTGTCAATTAAATTCTGAATAAAAGTGGCGGAGTACCCAACATTCTTCTGTGCTGTGACCGCGAGAATGTGAATGATATTGACATACTCCATCGGAGTTAAACCGTCTTGAACGGGGATTAATTGGAGGTAGAACGGAGATGATTTTTCCTTCGTTGATTAACATCTGAAATATTTCCTCCATAGGTTGGCCCAAGTATGTAAATTCCCTTTTATTAACAAAATCCCGACGGGCTTTAGCACTTGCTCTCTTCGCAACTTTGTCCTCCAGTGCTTTTCTTTCTGAAGGTGATGATGAAGCATTCATAACAAAAGGAAGGAGACATGCATGCTCCTGGCTGACTAACTGGCGTGTGACTTGATACTGATGGATCACTAGTTCTGCCAATTGTTCCACTTGCTTACAAAGAGCTTTCATCTTTTATTCCATAGCAAATTGGAACTTTGCGTAATCCCATCTGTCAACACCGTCTTTGATGGTTTTGGGATGATTCACTGTTAAAATTAGAACTCTTTCCACTGCTCCAACTAATCATGTTGACCTCTTCTTCTTTGTGTTGAGGAAGAGGGTTGTCTTGCACATGAGGTTGATCTAGTTTGGTAACCACGATCTCACCGTTGTCTATTAAATCTTGAATCTTGTCTTTCAAGGCCCAACAATCTTTAGTATCATGTCCAGGTGCTCTGGCATGATAAACACACTTTTGAGTTGCATTGAAACCCCTCCCATTAGGGTTGGCTGGTGGAAGAAGATGCGTGATTTTCTTATGAGTAGTCAAAAGAGCAAGAATATTCTTGAGCGAGTCCCCTAAGAGTGTGAACGTTCGAGGGCGCTTTACTTCTCCACCTTTAGGTAATGGAGGGTTTGAAGACTGTTCTTGGAAAGAGGAGTAGTTTCTCCTCTGTATAGGCATGTTCTGACTACCTTTTTGACCTTGGTGTATCAAGGAAACATCCTCTTCTTTCTTTTTATGGACCCTCCGGGGGTTGTTTCCATAAGATCCAGACAGGATGTGCTCATCAACTGCTTTAAGAACGGCTAGGTCTTGAATCATTCCTGACTTCAATCCCATCTCAGCCATCTCTCCATGTTTGATCATTTCAGAAAATGGCTTGCCAATACAAGCTAAAACTCTTTCATAGAAAGGAGCTTCTTATATGTCAATAAAGTCATGACCATTTCCGACTCTATCATAGAAGGAATAACTTGAGCAGAAAGATGCCTCCACCTTTGAGATTACTCTCTGAAAGACTCATTAGATTGTTTCTTGACCTTGGTAATCTGCACAGGTCCACGAGCCATCGAGAGATTTAAAAGCTGCATCGAGTTAGGAAGGCGTGAGCTAGCTCTTCCCAGCTATAGATTTTTGAGTTGTCTAATCTGGTATACCATGAACGGGCTTCTCTAGTTAGACTCTTCTAGAACAGCTACATTCTGAGCTTTTCATTTTTCGCATAAGATCCAAGTTCTCCGATGAACACCTTCAAATGTGTGTAAGGATCCCCTAACCCATCATACTTTTCAAAGTCAGGGGTTTTAAATTTATCTGGATAATGAACACCAGGGAATATGCAAAGGTCAGCATATAAAACACTCACATGTGTTCCAATCCCTTTGAGAGAACGGATAGTTTCTTCCATTTAAAGGACCTTCTTCCTGATATCACCGGTGTATGGATCTCCTTTGAGATGGGTATTTTCAGGGTCTTTGTTGGTTGTATCTAACTGAGGTTCTGGATTTGTTTTATCCAAACCTTGTGTTCCTCCTTGTGTTGAGGATTCTGTATGTGTAGGCATCTTTGAGCCTGAGTAGGTGATCACAATTCTTTAAGCGAATGCAAATCAGTAATTTGTTTACTTAATCCGTCAAATTCTTCTCGAGAAACGGGATTAAACTGGTCAGAAGAAGACATGATTGGTTGTAGGCTTGTGGCCTTTTTGGATTTTAAGCGGGTAACGGGCCCAATCGTTTTCCTACAAAAGACTTATGTAGTTTAGTCTTAGAGATAATGTAAATGTTTACATGCTATGTGATCTACCCGTGTTAGGAATATTATCCTGCAAAACGAATGTTACTTGATAGCATGTCATGTATGTGCAAATATTCATCATATTTTCCATTACATAAAGATGAACATGGAATAAAATTACAAGTAAATGATTTTACAAGTAATAGAAAAATGGAAAGCATGAAGAGACTTTCCTCCACGTTTGGTTTATCAGTGGTTGGCCTATCTTAGGGTTACTCTCGCGGCTTTTTGGCATGAAGGTTCCCAGATCATCGCAATCTACATGATGGGAAGTTAATCCGGTCTTTCAACTGGAGCGAATCTAGGTGGTGCCTTTCCTGAGCCTCGTTGGAATTAGTCTCCCTACGAGCCCAGTAATCAAACAACAACAAGATAGCCTCCTGGTGGAGGAACCACACAACATACATTCACATACAACGTGTCTCACCGATTATGAAAATGATGACATGTGCGAAGCACTAATATCACATATAGTATTATTGTAGTGCAGTAATTAAAATGCATTCGTACACATTCATCATAAATGTAAATACAACATTCACACACAAGCATATAACAGTTTTGAAAAGCTTGTAGTAGCGGCTTAAGCCCTCTTATTGGTGTCCCCAGCAGAGTCACCACCTGTCGACGTCGGGATTTTTATTTATCCCTTTTTATGTTCTTGTTCTTTGGTGTTCTCATGTTTTGTGAGATTTGTTTGAAAAAACAAGTGAAAAAGGTCTGATATGTATCATGTCGACGATTTGACTGTAAGAGTCGTCAGTTGGTTTTTTTAACTGGTTGCACCAAGACAACTGAGAAAAAGTTTTCACGTTGATCCAGTGATGTGACACTGCTAAACGGGTCTATGGAACCGAGATTCATTTGGGTTCAGGGGCTTGATTATGCGGAGGGAAGGTGTTAGTGCACCCCAGAGCATCCATGTGTTACCAGTGGACCGCCACTTTTCAAGAAACTGTTATATGAATGTGTGTGTGTGTGTGGATCAATGTGCAATTTTTTTGAAAGTAGTGTGAGGCCTCGTTCGCACCTATATACAAAGTGTTTGAATTTATATAAAAATTCACTTTTAAACATGATATAGCAATGAAGTTTTGGAAAAGAGGTTTTTCAAACCCTGTGCTCCATAGTAATTGAGACCTTTTCATACTTCCATTTTATTATTAAATGTTCGGTTTGTTTGCTTTTATTTTCGAGATGCGAAGCATCTTCCAGAAAATAATATATAGTAGTGTTGAACTCCTCATGGGCATGGGCGATGACCATCTAAGGAAATTCAAACACCGTGAATAATTTACAAGTCGCTTCTAAATTGAAAATGTCCATCACGAGAACCGAATCTAGATTCATGAGATCAAATCATGATCACATGATTCTAGGCTCACATGATGCACATTGTTTATATGAAAAACGATAAGCGATTATATATATAAAAGCTATAAATATATATATACGATACATGATCAACCACCACTAAGCACCTCCACGGGGATCGAAAATGTAAATAAAAGCGGTAAAGGCCACGAAGTAAACTCCAGCTCGACAGAAATGTAAATATATATATATATAAGCGAGTAAACGCATACGATGTTTCTCAATCCAGACTTTCGATTTATCATTCCAAAGATTTGTCGCTATATATATATATATATATATATATATATATATATATATATATATATATATATATATATAAAGGCAAACGCCCGGATATATATACAGGCTCAATCGAGGCATAACTTCGATAATGTTAGTCCATATATATAAATATATACATCTATAAGTATATATATACAGACAGAAATGAAAACCACGAACCGAAGTTCGGGTATACACACACAACACGACTCTCAATGTGAAGAATAGTGTGTGCAAAGATGAAGAGAAAGGCTTTATAGAGTGTGTAAAGGCTTACAGTGGGCTGCCAAAGCAGGCTTCTATGACTCTAGTTGGATAAACACTCAGCTCCCATCGGTAAACTATAGTTATATGTGAGCTAACAGGTGTTTAAAATGAGAAAGCACTCAATATGGGTGTGTCTGAGAGAAAATTGGACGAGGCTTCCTCATTTTTTTTTCATGAATACACACACCCCAAGCTCTATATTTATAGAGTCGGTGGTATCGAAGTAAATCTGCGGGCAGACCACCAGATGCACTGCGGCACGCCTCGGTGCCCTAGGCTCTGCGTCCCGCTGTCTCGTCACGTGCACTTGTGCATGTAACTGTGATGTCACTTCGAACTTGCTTTGAACTTCAATCTGAGCATCCGAACTAGGGGTGCTCATCGATGAAAACCGAATCCCAGCTTAAAAAACCGAACCGTGCGAACCGAAAAATCCGGAAAATCAAGAATCCAGAATGCAGATCTGCAATAATAAGCTTTTGATTTGCCTTGATACAAAATCGGTCTATAGGTTTTTAGGTTCGGTTTTCGGTTATCTAGATAATTAAATAATTTTTTTATATTAACAAATTTAATATAAAAAACAAACCCTTCTTTGATTTACAATAATATATTAACAAATAATTGGTACAAAATTCTATTGTATTGTATAATGTTATGGGCCAATTATTGCATAATGTTATGGGCCAATAATATATTAACAAATAATTGGTGTACAAAATTTATCAGATATTGTATAATGTTATGGGCCAATTATTGCATAATGTTATGGGCGATAATTGGTACAAATAACGGTGAGTACAAAATTCTATCACATAATGTTATGGGTCAATTATTTGTTAATATATTATTTGTATGGTTTTCGGTTTTTTTCGGTTTTTCTAGATTAGAATTCAAAATTTTCATTACCGCTAATGCATCAAAAGTATAAAAACCGAAAAACCCAAGATCAAAAAATCGAATCAAAAAAAGCCAGATCATGGCAGACGGCTTTCAACCGGTTCGATGGCCAAAAAAAAGCAAATTTTTGAGCACCCTGTAATCCGAACGAGGTGTACAAGACCTTCTTTGGACGCTTTTGTCGAGAGTTACACAACGATACATGGGATTAGACGTTGTACGAAGTCGGGATGAGGGACCATGCCCATAGTCTTCGAGCTTCAATTATATCCGGTGTCTTTGCACGTAATAGTCATCCTGGATTGGAACTCATTAGCTCTTGTGGGACATTGTTGTGTAGAAATGTATGTATGAAATGTTGAGACGGCGCTCTGGGGGTTGAGGTGGCAAGATAATGATTTTTCCCCTCACCGGGGTTATCTCCAGTTTGGGCTGACAAAACAGACGTTGCTCAGGGTTACATCTGAGATTAGACTGCTGCAAGTGTTTGAATTCTGTAAGGTCGTCTTTTAAGTGTGCCAGTCTTCCCGAAGTTATCTCCGGGTCTTTGGAATAAGTGCCTCGGCAAGAGGCCTGAGATTAATGCTGATTGCATGTATTTGAAACAAGCATTTTCGGAGTTATCGCCGGAACTGCAACGGCATTCCTTGGGGTTATCTCCAAGGATGAAACTCGGGGTTATTTCTGAGGATGGAATTGATACTCTTGGTGTGTGTTCTGAGGTTGAGATTGAACTTTCGGTAGTATCCGTAATGGATGTGAGCTATCTTCTAGGGTTATCTCCGAAAGATGAATCTGGCCTCCTACAATGTTAGTAACAGGTATGCGAAAAATTTCGAGTGTCTACAATGGCTTTCATGCCCATGAGGAGTTCGGTACTGCCATATATATTATTTTCTCGAAGATGCTTCACATCTCGAAAAATAAAAGCAATCAAGCCGGCCATTTAATAAAATGGAAGTATCAAAGACCTCAATTACTATTGAGCACGGGGTTTGAAAAACCTCTTTTATAAAACGTCATTGCTATATCTTGTTTAGAACTGAATTTTTACATAAAATCAAACCCTGTGTATATAGGTGCGAACGAGGCGTAGCACTACTTCCAAATAATCGCACAATGACCCCCACACACACACACACACATTCATATAACAGTTTAATTGAGAAGTGGCGGTCACCGTAGTAACACGGATGTCGGGGGGTGCCTAACACCTTCCCTCCGCATAAGCAAGTCCCCGGACCCTAATGAATCTCAGTTTCACAGACCCGTTTAGCAGTGTCACATCACTGGGTCAATGTGCAAACCTTTTCTCTGTTATGTTAGTACAACCATTTAAAAAACCAACTGGCGACTCTTACAGTCAAATCGTCGACATATAAATGTCGAACCTTTTCACAACTTATTTTTTCAAACAAATCTCACCTAACATGAGAACACCAAAAGACAAGAACGGAAAAGGGAACAATAAAAATCCCGACGTCGGCAGGTGGCAACTTTGTTGGGGACTCCAGTAAGAGGACTTAAGCCGCTACTACAAGCTTTTCAAAACTGTTACATGCTTGTGTATGGATGTTACATTTACATTTTTTTTGATGAATGTATGCGAATTCATTTTTACTTATCGTGACCGCAATATATCTATTCAGGATATTAGTGCTTTCAAGACATGTCATCATTCCCATAACTGAGACACGCCGCATGTGAATGTATGTAGTGTGGTTCCTCCACCGTAAGGCTATCCGTGCTTGTGTTTGATTAATGGACCTGTAGGGAGACTAATTCCAACGAGGCTCGTGAAAGGCACCACCCAGATTCTCTCCAAATAAAAGACCGAATTAACTTCCCGTCAAGTAAATCATATGATCCGAACCTTCATGCCAAAAAAGCTGCGAGACTAACCTAAGATAGGTCAACCTCTAATAAACCAAACGCGAAGGAAGGTCTCTTCATGCTTTCCATTTTCAATTACTTATAAAAACAATTACTTGTAATTTTATTCCATGTTAATCTCTATATAATGAAAAATATGAAGAATATGTGTACATGCATATTAAGGCTTGACATGCTATGAAATGACACCCGTTTTATAGGATAATACTCCTAAAATGGACACATTATGATAGCATGTAAACATTTATATATTCCCTGAGACTAAACTACATAAGTTTTTGTAGGGAAGCAATTTGTCCCGTTTCCCGTTCAAAGTTTATAAAGGCATTAAGTCCACAACCAAACATGGCTAAAAGTGCCCAGCCTGATCCTACTCATGTCTCTCACGAGGAGTTCGAAAGATTAAGCTATCAAATTATAGAGTTGGCTGTTATGCTCAAAGATCTACACCAATCTACTCAGGGTCCACAAATACCCATCCACATAGAATCCTCTGCACATGGAGGAACACAGGGCCAAACAATGCCTACTCAATCAGAGTCATTCATACCGGGGGAAGTCAGGGTATTGGCAAAAGGATGGAAACCCAGATACCTGAACCTTATTCCAATAAAGGAACCAACAAAACCCCTAAAATCAAAAAACTCAGGGATGATCGAGAAACTGGGGATATAAGAAAGAAAGTCCAACAAATGGAGGAAACCATCCGGTCAATCAAAGGGATCAAAACTATGGTAGTGTCACCTATTCGAGATCTCTCAGATATTCCTGTGGGGCTCGATATCCTTACAAATTCAAAGTCCCAGAGTTTGAAAAGTACAATGGGGCAAGCGATCCCTATATGCACCTAAAAGTATATATTGACGATTTTGGGTCTTATGCTGAAGATGAAAGCCTCAAAATACAACTTTTCCAAAAGAGTCTCACTGGAGAGGCTAAAGCCTGGTATGCCCGACTTAACAATGCCAAAATCCATAACTAGGAAGAATTGGCCCACGCCTTTTTCAATCAATACAGTTTTTAGTCACAGATGGCACCAGATCGATATCATGTGACTAAAGTCAAAAAGCAAAGTACTGAATCTTTTCGAGAATATGCCCAAAGGTGGAGACATCTAGCAACACAAGTCATTCCATCAATGACAGAAACTGAGATGGTAATGACGTTTATTAATATCCAAGAGGCTCCTTACTATGAGAGTATCATAGCAGACATAGGAAAGCCTTTCTCGGAGATGATCAAACACGGCGAAATGGCAGAGATGGGCCTAAAGGCATGCAAGATTAAAGACTTCACTACCTTGGAAGCCATCGTCAAGAATATACAAACTAGCCAATATGCGAGCGATTCAAGGGGGGTACCCGATAAAGGCACTGAAGATGTATTCCTTGTTGTACAGGGGCAAGCTAGGAGACCAACCTACAGTCCCCCCATTTGGAAAAAGCAAGATAATCTGCCATTTCAACAACAGGCTGCCTTCAACCAGTGCCCAGACAAGAAGAGAAAATTTGAAAGAACGAAAAATCGGGTGTTTACTTCACTGGGCGATTCCCTTGAAAATGTATTAGCGATATTAATGGATCATAAAAAAATTATAGAATTGGCTCAACCTCTAGAACCAGGGAGCAAAAGATATAATCCGAGCCAAAGATGTGCTTACTACTCAGGGTGTCTAGGACACGATACATGATAAGTGGGTTTTATACCTACTTATTGGATATCAATTTACGCGAATTATGCCCATCTCAAGTACATTCCAGTCTATTTTAGTTGCATTTCATGCCATTTTGCATTGCATGTACTTAAAACTCCTTTTGGCAAAAAAGTGCAGGAAATGGCCTAATTTGGTGGTATTAGAGGGCACGAGGCTGATGGATGCATGAAGGTGAGGCACAAGCGGGGATATGCATGGCATGAAGGTATAATGGAGCAAGGAGACCAAGCATGGAAGGAATGAAGCGGCGGGACAAAGCGGCAATGACAAACATTACGAACTAGAACCGAATCCACAGATCACAGAAAGTCATGCCACCACGCAAAGATACTAGTTCGAGAGCGCACGCTCGCAGAGGAGGCCATACCGACATCCCGACTTCTTACAAGTCTCATACCATGCGAGAACATCTTCGAGAGGGCCTTGTACCCTTGATCTTGGTCATTTATTTGATTTATTTTAATTTTTAATTAAATGAGTTGTAATTGGTTTTAAACGATATCTGACTGATGTCAGACAGAATTTTTGGTACACTTGGTTAATTTTTGACGTATTTTCTAAGAGTAACTAGGGTTTACACGTGAGAGAGATTCCAACGAAGAACGAAGCCAAAACTCCATCTTCTCTAATTCTTTTTGGGATTCTCCTTCATTGTGGATTATTAATATTGTTTTTTTCTTGATTTATATAAGGATTTGAACGTAGACATTGGTTTACAATCTACAATTGGGTTTGATCGTTCTATCTTTCATCTTTCAATTGTTTGTTTGATAATCATGTTTAGCGTTGATCCCATAACGGCTTTTGGTTCAGTCATGAACTAAACTCCATTATGGGATTCTAACGGATTTTAATATGTAGTTTGGTTGCATGCTTAATTGCTAGGGATCTTTTGCGTATCATATGGAATTTCTATCATGGTTGTTTTACATGTATGAATGCTTGATCACCATTCGTTTCAGTACTTGTATGGGATTGACAATGAACATGCGAGTATGGACTGTAATCATGTTAGCATGCGAATATGGGGTTGTTTTATATGGCTTGCGTATTTTGTGAACCGGATAGACATACTTGTTTCACCGTATGAGTTAGAGTAAGGGCTTGTGCTTAAATTCAAAGATAATTGCAATTTCACATGTATATATAGTGATTTTGGTTGTATTGATGATTACATGGAGTCTATCATCTGTAGATGTTGTGTAAGTAGGTTATAGTGCATTAAAAAATGGTTATAACTCTGTTAGTGCTCTTGGCTACTTTCCTGTGATATGTGAACACTTCTTGCATGATAGTGGCAATTAGATGAAATATTAAATGAAGTTAGGATCCCATTATTTCCAGATTTGATTTATTCCATTAGTATTTTTATTTTTAGTTGTTATTCGCAATTATATTAATTCATCAATTATAGTCGTTAGTCTAAGCATATGAATACAATGATTTAATTGATGCATAATAGTTTAAATTTGACAACTTTCTATGTGGGATCGAAATTCTACTTACTCTGTATTACTTGTTGACACATGTATGCTTGCATTAGTTAGAGCTCTTTTATCAGAACTGAAAAAGAGGTAACAAGTTTTTGGCGCCGTTGCCGGGGAAAGGCGTTAGTTTATATAATTATCATCAATTTAAAGCTATATTGTATGACTTTGACAATTCTAATCGTTTCTCATTTCTATTTTTGTTTAATTTTTGGTTTCAAGTACTTGTAGATTTTTATGCACACAAGATCTTCCAATTCCGAATTAACACCAGCATAGGATAACATTAACGAGAGAGGTTGGAAAGCAAGTGTGCGGAGAAATTTGCAAGCACAATTAGAAGGTACTATATTGGACATGGTTGAAGAACAGAGAATTGAATAAAGAGAAGAACACCGGGCTCTACGAGATTATTCCATGCCAAATATAAACAGACTACAGTCTAGCATAGTCAGACCGACGATAGCAGCCAATACTTTTGAGATTAAACCTGGCACTATTCGGATGGTGCGAACTTTGATTCGCCTTTGGGTGTCTTTGCTACTGGATGATCCAAATGAACATCTATTGAGCTTTATTGAGATTTATGATACATTCGAATCTACAATCTGTGACGGAGGATGTTATTAGACTGAGGTTGTTCCCATTTTCATTGAGGGATAAAGCGAAAGTTGGCTACATTCTTTCTTGCCGTCAAAATTCGATCACTACATGGGAGGACATAGCGTGAAATTCTTAGCCAAGTTCTTCCCAATGGCTAAGATCAAAGATGAGGACATCTATATGTCGGTTTGAGCAACAACAGGAGAGTCCTTATATGAAGCAATGGGAGAGGTACAAAGAGATGCTAAGAAGTTTCCGCATCATGGTATCTTAGGATTGGATGGTAATCAATACTTTCTATAATGGATTAGGATGGCAATAGAGACCGATTGTAGATGCAGCTACAGGAGAGGCATTATGGGCAAAAAGCTATGACGAGGCCTATACCCTTATTGAGACTATATATAACTAATGATTTTCGAATCCTACATCTCTTGATGCCACACCAAGTGAGTTGCGGGTGTGTTGGAGGTAGATGTTATCACTCAGTTGTCAGCACAGATGGCAGCGATGGCAAAGAAGATAGACACGATAGCGGAGAGCAAAATGAAAACAGATGCCTTCATTTGTGAAATTTGTGCGGGGTCACACTCCATGGATCAATGTGCTATCAGCTCGAAGTCGGTGCAGTATGTGAGCAACTACAGGAAAGATCAAGGTCATTTTCGAACACATACCACCCCAACAATGAAATCATCCAAACTTTAGTCGGTCGAATAACCAAGGAAATCAATGAAAGTCGGGTTCAAATAGAATCATCAATTCCGATCACGGCCAACAAATGACGCGGATATACTGCAAAACCACCATTTCCATCTGGATTCTCTCGTGAACAACATCACACTCCAAATTTGCACCTCAAAGAAGAAAAGAAATGGAAATGAGGAAATGATGTTGAAATACATGGTAAAAACTTGGAGGTTATGATCAAAAGCCAAGCAGTGGCGATCAAGAATTTGGAGACTCAAATGGGGCAGATAGCGAGTATGCTTAACAATAGGCCCCAAGGTTCCTTGCCAAGTAACACAGAGGCAAATCCTAGAAGAGATGAGAAGGAGCAATGTCAAGCAATCACATTGAAATCAGGAAAGATTTGGATCAGTATCAAGAAGTCGCATACCACCAGCATGAGATCTGAAAAAGGAAGCCGCGAGGAGTAGAATAATTTGTTGATGAAGACAATGTGGAAAAATCTAAGTCACAACAGGAAGAGAAAGATAAAGCAGGTTCAGAGGAAAAGCCTAATAGTTCAGTGCCACCAATTCACCCTCAAGTACCGTATCCGCAAAGATTAACTAAGCAGAGGGAGGATAAACAGTTTAGCAAGTTCTTGGATGTATTCAAAAAGCTGCAGATCAACATACTGTAACGCCCCCAAAATCGGGACAATTTCTCTCTCCGATCTTGTGCATTAATATTATCTTGTTCTAACTTTAAAACATTATTTAATGTTAAAATAGCTAAAAATGCGGAATAAAATTTTTTTTCTTTCTTTCCATTCATTCATTCGCTGAATCGCAACCTTTAAAATTCTTCTTTGTACTAGAATCATATTTATTCTCATTTCAGAATAAATATTCTTTATCCATTCAACATTTCAAACTATACATAACTGCCAATTACATTTGACAAAACTATCAATCATAGATTTACACCATTTCTAATTCAAGGAAATGTATTCATTTTGCACATCATTCAATCTTCATCATCCGTATAGTAAGTAATATTGTCCAACATCATTAACCTGCAAAAAGTTTGTGTTTGCAAGATTGAGCTCGACAGCCCAGCAAATTTAACAGTCTATCATGTTTCACATAGCACACAATTTCATATGCACTATATTTCCTGTACTATGTATATCCACATGCAACATATATTCTTTACTATGCATATCATACATGCATCAATAATTCCTTACAAAACATACATTTATACATTTTATATTTCTAATTTATCGAGTTACATCATACAACGTGCTATCACATATCACATATAAATTGAGTTCCATAACCCAATTAACTTTAGTCATATTTTGACTTTAACAATTCATAAAGCATGGTACGTAACTCACCACATAATCACATTTAATCCACAAACATAATAGAACTGGAAAACTTGCCTCGTTTGCTGACTAACTTTATAGTTTAAAGCTTAACTTTCCTTCACGAATCCTACACAATTATATTCGCATGTATGAACATATTAGCCACGTATCCATGACATATAACTTGTATATTTATATATTAAATATCCACATTGCCACATCAATAGCTTATGTTTTTGTTTTTGAAAAACTTTTGTATTCTTTTTGAATTTTTTATCCTTTTGCTTTCATCACCGCATATGTTAGCACATATTTGGTTCACTTTCATATAATTCTCCTTTAACAAGTATAATAATTTGACGAATGAATCTATATCTGGAATAACAAGGACATGGCCTACTAAAAGCATAAATGAAGATAGAAGGAATATACTGGTTTGGAGTTCCAGTTGGAATTAATAGCATAAAAGATAGCCTTGATATTAGGAAGTATAGCAGCTTGAAGATTTTGGCATAGAAAATCTCCACCCCCCTATCATCTTGTAATTGATATTTAATCATGCAAGTATGCATGTCTCAAAGTATTCTAATCTTTGCTATAATTCCATTACTGTGTCTGTGTGGTAATATTTAAGAACAAATATTTAATGAATACTTACTTTTTAGGCATTTCATAAATCCCTTTTATTTTATTTTTCCAACAAACCATGCTTGATGAAAATCCCATGTAATTGCCTGTCAAAACTACCTAACATGATTTCTTTTAATTAAATGAAACAGTAATAATAACAATTCCAAATTCTAGTGCATGTAGACCTTCAATTTAACATCTGCCTGTACATCCACTCAACCAACTTATATGGTTAACTTATAGCTTCTATAATAAATATAGTTTCATTCCCGTATACTAACGCGTTAAATACTATCGTGTTTCAACATGACACCAAAACAGTCCCTCTAAGCATTAACAATCCCTTATTGTCAAGCTATGTCGGCAGTCAAGCCTTGCTTGGCCCTGTGGGGCTCAGTCGGGCTTGGCGTAACCTCACTTGGCCCTGTGGCCCCAATTTTTGGACGCTCACCTTTGCTAACTTTTATTTCCCGTATGTTTGACTCATTTGTTTTTGAATTTTGGGCATTAGATAGGTGATACACCCACCTGTCATAGAAAATATTAGCTAACAATGTGACTATTTTAGATGTGTTGACTGAGACTGAGTTCTGCTACCGCTACTCGCTACTTGCTACTGTCAATGGGCAGTGCTTCTAGTCTTGCTCACCCCATGCTCTGCCATTTTATATCTCCCATGACATTGATCCTTTATATGTCAAGTTTTGGATATAATATGGGTGGTATACCCACCTATTTAAGTAAAATATTAGCTAAACATTTTGGGTACTTTAAACACGTCAATTGAGATCTTCAAAGGAGTCCCAGTCAACTGCTACAGAGCGTTGCTGCTGTACACTGCTGCTGCTGGGCAGCAGCCCTCTTCGCGATGAGGCCACTTTGCGATTTTGTAGTTTTTAATTCGTAAGTTAGTTTGCTCTCAATTTTGGATATGCTATAAACACCATAAGAGAATATATTTAGAAAATATAAGCCACCCATTTTAGACATCATAGGCAGCCCAAAACAGAACTTAAAAATACCCAATCATAACAGTTTTTAACTTTTTCCTAGCTTTACCCTCTCTCGCTAAAACAATCATAACTTTTTCGTTTCAAAACATTTTTAAGCGATTCTTGAGCCCACGCGAAGCTAACTTCCGGGACTACAACTCTTCCCTACTGATGTTTTTCCAGATTCCGAACACATCAGCCCAGAAATTCCGTTCAAGTGGACTGCACCGCACTTGTTGGACAGTTTTGACACTACTACTTTGAAATGGTCATAACTCGTTGCTCCGAAGTCGGAATTAGCCCGTTCCGGAGTCTATGGAAAGCTTATTCAATGTACTATAATAACCCAAAAGCCCAGAATTTTCTGGAAAGTCTAGGTAGCCCCGAATTTTTCTTTTAAGGTCAGCAGCCAAACTAGTTTTCGATTTCTAACATGTTTTACTAAATCATTCACTATAAATTGGTTTTACCTTCTTTTTGGTTCATTCCAATTAACACGAAACTTGTTCCTACCTCTAGACTCTATTACAAGGTACAATAACCCAAATATACACCATCAAGCTATTAACTTTCATAGAATGGATTTTTGACACCATCAAACACCCACCAATTTTACTAAGTTATACCTTACACTTTATTAGTTTGATTAGGCTGAATCTTGAATATAATATAGGTGGTGTACCCACCTCTCACAAATATATGGTTTTCCTCTAAATCAATGTTGCTGCCCATTATTTCACTCATGCACGGTTTCACTAACCTGGGTAAAACGTCCCACTAGTTGATATATTCCTTCCACTATCTTGGACATCTCAATGTTAGTATATTACTAAATAATCTCTTTGTGTTAACATTTTTCCATTTGTACTAATACATAGCAGTTCGCCAACTTGCCGCTCAAATTTAGTGGAGTGAGATTAGCCAACAAAAATTTCCTTTATTATATATATATATATATATATATATATATATATAGCTAGTCAGGGACAATAGTGATGATGTAATGCATAGAGTCTTATGTTTTAAGAAATTAAATTCATTGAGGCATTTTATCAAACACTATGTGTGCATTAGATTTATGGCAGATTTCATAGGAGTTTATACTTATATTAAGCTCTGTTTCCCCACTTATTACTACGCACAACTAGTCTCCTTCTACTCAATCATAGCTATCGCAGTCCAATTACTAGTTTAATTACAGCAGTTCACATTAAAGCAGTCATCATATTGTACTAATTCAATATAACAGCCATACATGGTCCCTAGTCACTAACAGTTCAGTTGCTATCATTAGAGAAACAGGAACGAATGAAAAAGAAAAGGGTTGAATTGTCTTACCTTTGCTCGACTCTTAGAGGCCAAATGCTCTGCTAATCAATCTGCCTTGCTTTACTAGCCGTAGCTCTCTCTATATTACACTTGTTCTGTCCCTGCTTGACTGGAGTGTTGGTTATATGCAGATTTTTTTTTTCTCTTCCCAGTCGGTCCTATGGCCACTACTTGACCTCTACACAGCCACCCTACTAAGCTGCAACAATCATTCCTAGTCCAGTTTGCTTGGCCCCTATGGAACCTGCCAAAGCCATAGCTTCTCGGTTTCTTCTTATCCTCTACTCAACCTACTGACAGCTTCTTGACAGTGGCCCCTAATCAGCCACTCTATATCATGGCCTCTAACTAACTGTTAATCAACTAACTGATTCCTCCCTCTTGGAACCAGTTATACTATTTTGCTAACTAATAAGACTTAGCATACTTCACCCAATGTGGCTGCTGGAATGAACAATGAACGGGCTGGATTTGAGTTTGGTATTTGGGCTTAATACATAAATCACAGGTAGTAATGACCCATTACACTTGGGGATAAGCTTGGGAGCATACATAGGAAATTTATTAGGGCCCAAATTGTACAACTTGGACTCCCAATACATAATAAGCTTCATGAGTTGATCTACCACATTCACTTGAGTGAGCAAATTTAATTAGCCCACATTATTAAAGATAATGGGTCCATATAATTTAGTTAACCTATTTTAGTACTTATCATTCTCCTTCTTTACTACCACATACTACTTTTGAATGAAATCAATTATATTATAATATAATTATTTCATTATCCACATCGGTAGTTTCATGCCAAGAGTATTTCATAACTAAGTCATGTTGGCTTTCCTTTTCATTTTGATATTGAAATATCATTTTAATAATGTATGCTATTCTTCTCTTCCTTTAATAAATTGCCCCTACAATTTATAAATATATAATACCATTATATTTATTAAGCATAAGCATCACATATTGCATAGTTCATACCCACTTATGCAATATAATATCATACAACATATCATCTAGTAAGAATTTTATTTATTAAATTCTTATTTTAATATTACCCAAAATTTGGGTTATCACATTCCTTCCCCCTTATAAGGATTCCGTCCCTGGAATCACAATACGGAATTATTCTTAATCGATTTAGATCTTATCCTTTGTCGTAACCTTATCGTTGAATTATTTCAATATACCATTTCCTTATATTTTTCTTAAAAATATTAAATAAATCCTTTATTTCCACTCAAGGCTTTAAACTTTAGCCCTTAATTTAATCATTCAAGATCTTCTAAATTTTTGGGTTGTCACGCATACCGTTCGCCGAGGCATTGGAACAAATGCCAAGCTACGCAAAGTTTATGAAGGGTATATTGTCAAGTAAGAGAAGACTAGATGAGTTTGAAACGGTAGCCTTGACAGAGGAATGCGCAAAATGCTTCAAATAAGCTACCTCCAAAGTCAAGGATCCCAAGGCGACTTCCACAATTAAAAAGTGCATAATCGGGGAGATGAGCTTCAGTAAATGTTTATGTGATCTTGGGGCAAGTATAAATTTGATGCCCTTGTCAGTGTTTAACCAGTTGGGATTGCCGGCTCTAAAGCCAACAAACATATCATTACAGCTAGCTGATAGATCCATCACGTATCCACAGGGAATTGTTGAAGATGTGTTGGTTAAGGTGGACAAGTTTATTTTTCTGGTTGACTTCATCATTTTAGACTACGAGGAGGACAAAAGCATACCAATAATACTGGGAAGACCATTCTTAGCCATAGGCAGAACTTCGATAGATGTGCAAAAAGGTGAACTCACTATGTGTATTCAGGATCAAGAGATAACCTTCAACGTCTTTAAAGCAATAAAGTTACCAACGGATGAAGAAGAATGTTTCCTGGTTGACTTGGTGGATTGGGGCCTAAAGGATGAGGTACAGAAATCGGGGAATTATGGACCGTTGAGGTGTGTAACGGGTGAAAATTTAGAGTTGAAGGTAAAGCCATTGATGAAAGATGAAGTCATTAAATTTTGGGGTGCGGTGGACAATAAGAAAGGCATCTCAATTTTTGATGTGATGTGAGATTCAGAGACAGTCAAGCTAATTGACTATAACTTAGCGCTGGATGGGAAGCAACCCATTATTTCTACCTCCATTGATTTTTTTTTTAGTTATTCATTTTAGATTATTTTAGTTAGTTATATCTACTTCATTTTTGATAGGATGTCAGATTTTCATGCTTAAGTATGTAGCAAGAATTACTTTGCGAATATTTACAAGACGTTAGCATTATGTGGCCACTAATTCATGCCTTAACAATGTGCATTAATGTATACATCTACGAGAACCATCATTGGAAAGCATCACCGATAAAGCGAGTAGAATTGAACTTTAGCATTGCAGATATCGAGGATCATGCCATGCATGCGACTCTACGCAAGATACAAAATCGGGCCACGCATCAAGTCAATCGAGATAATGAACATTCTTAAAGTCTCGCTTCAAGCTACCAAATTTCATAGATATAAACTTCATGGCCACGCCATGACAATTCCATTAAGACGGATCCAACATTTTAAAAAGAGTTGTGGACCATTTGGACTCTCATTTGGAATAATAACAGACGCAAAATTCTCTCACTCTCCATAACTCACGTCTCTATATCTCTATCAGTTACAAATTGAAACCGTACATCTCTCAATCACATCTCCACGATTCTCTCCACGTTCAAGGCTCATACCCATGCTCTCATCCACGGTTATAAAGTTAGGGTTTCTGATTGGGTTGGCAGAAACAAGTTTGAAGGTTATCATATAGCAAATTCTCATTCACTCTCATTAATTTCATCTGCATTCTTGCTTAAATATCTGCAAATGGGTCAGAAGAGAGCACGACCATCTTCCTCTTCCTCCTCCGGAAGTTACGGGGAGGACATTGTCGACCACACCAAGTTCCTGTATCTAGAAGCCCAGCAGAAGTACTATCGAATCGTAGCAAAAACATTTATCAAGGAAAGAGGATTCAAACCAGAAGGCCAGGATGGACAACTTTGTGCCATGATCCAGGAACGAGGCTGGGGTGGACTGACTGCCTCTCCCACGCCCATTCCGATGTACATAGTCTGAGAGTTTTACGCCAATGCCAAAGTCACCATGAACGATACCTCTATGGCTCGAGGTGTCGAGATAGACTACAGACCCTCCGCCATCAGAACCATTTTGAGACTTACCGCGACACCACCACGAGGGGCTGCCAATTGGATCACAGGGGCACATCTGGAAACAGACTTGGAGCATGTTATAGCAGAGTTGTGCATATCAGGCACGAAGTGGACTTACAAAGTCGGCATGACCCAGCCTCGCATATTCCCAGCTGCCGCACTGAATCGATATGCCAAGGCGTGGAATCTGTTCATTTGTGCCAAGTTATTGCCTTCATCGCATCAGTATGAGATCACAGCGGAAATGGCCATAATTCTATGGGGCATAATTACTGGCGAGTATATTGACCTGGGTTATTTGATTCATCAAAACATTGTGAAGTATCTGAAGGGAAGTACCACTGGGAGCATTCCACATGCATCAGTGGTCGTCATGCTATGTGCTCATCAGGGGTGCAATTGGGGCAATGAACAAATGCAATATCCAAGACAAGACATCACCCATGCTACCATTGCGAAATTTGAGGACTGGGCAGGAGGCGAAGCACACCCGCGCGGACGAGGATTTATTCTCCGACCCACATTCTCCGAACCCTCGCAGCAGCCCCCTCAGACAAATGAGGCAGACCCATCCACTCGAGCACACATTGTTCCTAGTGATCGACAGCTCCGAAGGTTGGAGCAAAAAGTCGACGCCATGTATGGCAACTTTGGAACGTTTGCTACGGGACTCACAAGGGCCTTAGCCGAAGCCTTCGCACAGCGGGGAACAACACTCGAGTGGCCCCAGTTTGGGACTGCAGTGCCTTATCCACCACCAGATTCACCACCTGAGGAGGGTGGTCAAGCCGATCATTAGGAAAGTTTTCTGTACCCTTTACCTTCATTCAATGGGGCATTGAATACTTTAAGTTTGGGGTATTGGGGAGTAATATAGTAGCATGTAGTTAGTTTTTGTATGTTTAGTTAAAATGTTGCGTGGTTAGTTTAATAATTTATTTGTTTTTGGTGTTATTGTCCTATTGATATAAATTTTTTGTTTTAGTTAATTTGCATGTCTCACAAAATTCTTTCTTTATAGAAATTCTTCCTAGCCAATGATGATAGTGAATTGTGAAGGATTGTAGAGTATATTGGATAACATGAACGTAGTTATAATGTTTTACACGATGGAATTCATGTTGCCGTTTAAATGCTTTCGGTTTGCACGGATGTGTTCACAATCACTTGCAGGTATAAGAATTATGTGTTGCATTGCTTGTTAGAAAATGTAGTTTTAAAAAGAGAAAAATGTGGAACATGCATGTAGACTTGACAAACATTGAGATTCAAACTTTAGGAAAACATGGGTATGCTATGTATAAAAAAAAATTGAATAGCAATAACGTGGCTAGTCTTATTTCAATGCCCTGGCTACTTGAGTAAAACGCGCTGGGGATTGTCTCTACACCTAGCGCCTAAGGTCTTTCATAGTCTGGGAGTCGTTGGTTGAAAGCTCGTTAAGGGGTAGCACTGTTGCCTAATGGAATAAGGCATTGCACAGTCATGTATAAAAAAAGAAAAAAGAAAAGAAAAATAGCAATAAACACCGCGGGAAAGAGTGAAAATTGCCTTCGTGAGTAGCAATAAAGCTATTAAGCCCATTGTTAAACTTTAGTTTGTTTGGATAGGTTGAAACAGTTTGCGTTGTATAAGTATACATGATTCTCAATTTAGGCTATAATTTTCTGTTTCGAGCGTGTTAGCATATATATTCTTTGCTTGAATCAAGTTTTGGTGAACATTACACACACACACAAAGATCTATAAAGATGTATGAATTATCTGAGTGTATGATGTTATAACCATCGTTTAGTTTAAACTTGTATTCCTGAATCTGGATAATTTGCTGAGGCATTTTGGGCTTAAATTCTGTTTAAATTGGAATGATGTGAAACTAGTTTGCATAGTAGTGTAGCTGCATAGTAGTGCTTTTGCATTTTTCTTTGTTATTTAGCATGCATTGCTTGAGGGCAAGCAATAGTTCAAGTTTGGGGGTATTTGATAAGTGGGTTTTATACTTACTAATTGGATATCAATTTACGCGAATTATGCTCATCTCAAGTACATTTTAGTCTGTTTTAGTTGCATTTCATGCCATTTTGCATTGCATGTACTTAAAACTCCTTTTGGCGAAAAAGTGCAGGAAATGGCCTAATTTGGTGGTATTAGAGGGCACGAGGCTAATGGATGCATGAAGGTGAGGCGCAAGCGGGGATATGCATGGCATGCAGGTATAATGGAGCAAGGAGACCAAGCATGGAAGGAATGAGCAGCAGGATAAAGCGGCAAAGAAGAACAACATTGCGTAACCGTAACCGAATCCACGGATTGTGGTAGTCAATGACATACTAGGCTTCGAGGCGCGCACGCATGCCGAGAGGCCGCGCAGACATCCTGACTTACTACAAGTCTCACGCCTGTGAGGAAGATATCGAGGGCGGCAAATTATGCGATCTCAAGTCGTTTATTTGTTTTATTTTAATTTTTAATTAAATGTAATTGGTTTTAAACGATATCTGATTGGTGTCAGACAGAATTTTTGGTACACTTGGTTAATTTTTGACGTATTTTCTAAGAGTAACTAGGGTTTACACGTGAGAGAGATTCCAACGAAGAACGAAGCCAAAACTCCATCTTCTCTAATTCTTCTTGGGATTCTCCTTTATTGTGGATTATTAATATTGTTTTTTATTGATTTATATAAGGATTTGAACGTAGACATTGGTTTACAATCTATAATTGGGTTTGATCGTTCTATCTTTCATCTTTCAATTGTTTGTTTGATAATCATGTTTAGCGTTGATCCCATAATGGCTTTTGGTTCAGTCATGAACTAAACTCCATTCTGGGGTTCTAACGGATTTTAATATGTAGTTTGGTTGCATGCTTAATTGCTAGGGATCTTTTGCGTATCATATGGGATTTCTATCATGGTTGTTTTACATGTATGAATGCTTGATCACCATTCATTTCAGTACTTGTATGGGATTGACAATGAACATGCGAATATGGACTGTAATCATGAAAGCATACGAATATAGGGTTGTTTTATATGACTTGCGTATTTTGTGAACCAGATAGACATATATTGTTTCACCGTATGAGTTAGAGTAAGGGCTTGTGCTTAAATTCAGTATAATTTCAATTTCACATAGACATATAGTAATTGTGGTTGTATTAATGATTACATGGAGTCTATCATCTGTGGATGCTGTGTAAGTAGGTTATAGTGCATTGAAAAATGGCTATAACTCTGTTAGTGCTCTTGGCTACTTTCCTGTGATATGTGAACACTTCTTGCATGATAGTGGCGATTAGATGAAATATTAAATGAAGTTAGGATCCCATTATTTCCAGATTTGATTTATTCCATTAGTATTCTTATTTTTAGTTTTTGTTCACAATTAGATTAATTCATCAATTATAGTCGTTAGTCTAAGCATATGAATACAGTGATTTAATTGATGCATAATAGTTTAAATTTGACAACTTTCTCTGAGGGATCGATACTCTACTTACTCTGTATTACTTGTTGACACATGTATGCTTGCATGAGTTAGAGCTCTTTTATCAGAACTGAAAAAGAGGCAACAATACACAAGATTGTTGGTCCTTAAAGCATAAGATTCAAAATTTGATCAAAAGTGGCAGTATTGTGGTCCAAAAACCTAACCAATAAAATGTCAACACCAACCTTCCGTTACAGCATGATACGGAGGAAGTAAACATGATCGGGTCAGAAAGCGCTGAAATGTATCCAAATTGTAAGTACATACGAAGGATAAAGGAATACCCCCAAAGGCACATAATAAATGTCCTAGAGTGGGAAAACTTAGATGAGGGTATGATCGTAATGCAAAAATTAGAGACGATCCAGAATCAAATAAATTTGCTAGCTAAGCTGATAGTGCGCCAACATCAAGAAATGAGGTAGCTTTTCACTCAACTATCAGAAAGCCAAAAGGAAAAAGAGGTCAACCATAATGCAAGCCCATATCTCTCCAGGATGAGCCAGCTAAATGAAGAAGATCAAAGTAGGCTGAAAAGAAAAGAAAAGGGTGATGATAAAATATCTAGAAAATCTCGCCAACGAAAAAATCACTCGGGGGAATGCGAATTCTCAAAAAAGAAAGATCAAACAACCTCCACAAGAGTCCTAAAATTCACCCCTCTGAACAAATCAAATGAAGAAATGCTACACTTTCTGATAAGCGAAGGAAGGATTACTGAGTTGCTGCCTCCTATAAATCCCAAGATAAAGCGTTATGATTCCACCAAGATGTGTCTCTATCATTCTAACTCACTTGGACATACGACTGGGGAATGCTGGTCTTTGCGACATAAAATCCAGGATCTCATTGAAAAGGAGGAGCTGAAGATAGAATTCCTCATAACAAGAAAAAGCGAAAAGGAAATAAAAGCTTAAGATATCCACTCGAGACATGCAGTTCAAACGAGGTGAAGGCTATGAGCACCAATCCTGGCAGAACACAAGATGGACTGATCCTAATGCAGGGAATGATAGAGGAGACAAGGGAATCCCCAAGGGAGATTCCTCCGCCAACATCAAACATCCTGTAGTCCAAAGATAACAACCACGTTCTTGATTTTATAACCTTGGACGATGCAGAGGAAATACTAATCCTCTTCAAGGAAGAAAAAGCCAAAAAGGAAAGTTCCTTGCAAGAAATGCGACAATAGTTTGAGGGAGATTTCATGACCGAATCCTCTCTAACCCAAGAAAAAGGTGAAGGAACAGATGAAGGAAAAGGTGGTGAGGTTATCGGAGAAGCCAACCCATTGAAGAATCAAGAGTTCATCCCTTTTTTGCGATAGGTCCAGTTCAAGTGTCCCTGAGAAACGTATTGAATCAGGAAGCGATCAAGTTATGGCTATAAGTGAAGACATTCAAAATCAAGAGGTAACCTCTATCGCGAGCCTTGAAGGCAACATATCCACTAACAACTGCAGTATCAAGCCTCAGTTAACTAACACTACAAAAAAAAATTTCTCATTCGCTGACGGCCGATTGCCATCGCTTGATGACCCTCTTCTGCCGTCGCCAATGATGTCATTATGGCGGCAGACCGTCTGTCGCCCTCCCGGTCATGCCAGTATGGGTCGTCGCCGCCTCCTCCGTCGCTCATTGTCGGCGAAGAGTGTCATTTCTTAACCACGGTAGTCAAGCAATGACACATTACCGACGGCGTTGGCGACGAATACACCGTCAGTAATATTTTTCCCAAAAAAAAAAAAGCGGTCGTTCTTGAAGCGATGTCACGTATAATGACCCTTCTCTCCCGTCGCCAATGAGTTTTTAATAATTTTTTTTAAAATTGCAAAATACCCTTATTCATTTACATATACATAATTATACCAGTTATAAACTAAAGAAAAATTATAAAGAATTCTTCACGAACGCATATCAATAACAATAATAGATTTTGCTATATTAACAATCAAATATGTAAACGACGTAATGACTTATAGATAAAAGTCGTACAATGTAAATACAAAATGTAATCTAAACTCTAGTCCATCATAACTCAAAAGCTATATAAATATACATATATGAAAGTCAAAATATAAACATAATGGGTACTACAACCCAAGATCAGGAATGTCGGTATCACCATCGCCGCCGGTCCCATCGCCGGTCCCACCGCTGGTCCCACCTACGGACCCCACCACACCTGGCCTCGATTGCTCGGTCCCACCTCAATAGTCTCATTAGCATCAAGACGGCCATTCATCACCATCTCCACCACAGGGAATCGCTTGTGCCACAGCCTCCACCCACCGAAGTCTCATCAACAAGATCCAACAATTAATATTAAAATATTAATAACGAATTTGAAAATAGAGCTTATTTAAATTAGTTTTGTTTGTGTTCGTCAGTGTTGAGTTTTGCAAACTGGACGATAACTCGGATTCCGTATGTCGGAATTGAGTCCCATAAGTTCTAATGCGTGTCTAATACCTACGCGGTGCTATGTATGTGTTTGCGTGGCATTCGAACAGGCGATGCGGGTTTTGGACTATTTTTGGCTTTTTGCCTAAGTGTTGGCTAGTTTTACAAAATGGAAGATAACTCAGATTTCGTATGTCAAAATCGAGTCCCGTAAGTTCTAACGCGTGTCTAATACCTACGCGGTGCTATGTGTGTGTTTGCGTGGCATTCGGACGTTCAATGTGGGTTTTGGACTATTTTTTGGCTTTTTGCCTAAGTGTTGGCAAGTTTTGCAAACTGGACGATAACTCGGATCCTGTATATCGGAATCGATTCCTGTAAGTTCTAACACATGTCTAATACCTACGCGGTGCTATGTGTGTGTTTGCGTGGCATTCGGACGTCTGATGCGGGTTTTGGGCTATTTTTCGGCTTTTTGCCTAAGTGTTGGCGAGTTTTGCAAACTGGACGATAACTCAGATTCCGTATGTCGGAATTGAGTCTCGTAAGTTCTAACGCGTGTCTAATACCTACGCGGTGCTATGTGTGTGTTTGCGTGGCATTCGGACGTCCGATGCGAGTTTTGGGATGTTTTTCGACTTTTTGCCTAAGTGTTGGCGAGTTTTGCAAACTGGACGATAACTCGGATTCCGTATGTCGAATCGAGTCCCGTAAGTTCTAACACGTGTCTAATACCTACGCGGTGCTATATGTGTGTTTGTGTGACATTCGGACGTCCGATGCGGGTTTTGGGATATTTTTCGGCTTTTTGCCTAAATGTGTAGCGAAGTTTTGCAAAGCGGATTTATACCTCGGATGATTCCGTATGTCAAAATCAAGTCCCGTAAGTTCTAACGCGTGTTTAATACCTATGCGGTGCTATGTGTGTGTTTGCGTGGCATTCGGACGTCCGATGCGGGTTTTGAGTACATTTTTGCTTTTTTTCCTAAGTGTTGGCGAGTTTTGTAAAGCCGACGATAACTTTCGGATTTCGTATGTCGAAATCGAGTCCCGTAAGTTCTAACGCGTGTTCAAATACCTACGCGGTGCTGCTATGTGTGTTTGCGTGGCATTCGGACGTCCGATCGCGGTTTTGGTGTTTTTTTCTACTTTTTGCCTAAAGTGTTGGCGAGTTTTGCAAATCGGACGATAACTCGAATTCCAGATCTCGAATCGAGTCCCGTAAGTTCTAATCGTTTTTAATACCTACGCGGTGCTATGTGTGTGTGTTTACGGGCATTCGGACGTCCGATGCGGGTTTTGGGCTGTTTTTTGGCTTTTTAACTAAGTGTTGGCGAGTTTTGCAAACTGGACGATAACTCGGATTCCGTATGTCGGAATAGAGTCCTGTAAGTTCTAATGCGTGTTTAATACCTACGCGGTGCTATGTGTGTGTTTGCGTGCATTCGGACGTCCGATGCGGGTTTTGGGCTTTTTTTCGCTTTTTGCCTAAGTGTTGGCGAGTTTTGCAAACTGGACGATAACTCGGATTCCGTATGTCGAATCGAGTCCCATAAGTTCTAACACGTGTTTAATACCTACGCGGTGCTATGTGTGTGTTTGCGTGGCATTCGGACGTCCGATGCGGGTTTTGGGCTATTTTTCGACTTTTTGCCTAAGTGTTGGCGAGTTTTGCAAACTGGACGATAACTCGGATTCCGTATGTCGAAATTGAGTCCCGTAAGTTCTAACGCGTGTCTAATACCTACGCGGTGCTATGTGTGTGTTTGCGTGGCATTCGGACATCCGATGCGAGTTTTGGGCTATTTTTCGGCTTTTTGCCTAAGTGTTGGCGAGTTTTGCAAACTGGACGATAACTCGGATTCCGTATGTCGAATTGAGTCCCGTAAGTTCTAACACGTGTCTAATACCTACGCGGTGCTATGTGTGTGTTTGCGTGACATTCGGACGACCGATGCAAGTTTTGGGCTATTTTTTGGCTTTTTGCCTAAATGTAGGCGAGTTTTGCAAACTGGACGATACCTCGGATTTCGTATGTCAGAATCGAGTCCCGTAATTTCTAACGCGTGTTTAATACCTATGCGGTGCTATGTGTGTGTTTGCGTGGCATTCGGACTTCCGATGCGGGTTTTGGGCTCTTTTTCGGCTTTTTCCCTAAGTGTTGGCGAGTTTTATAAACTGGATGATAACTCGGATTTCGTATGTCGGAATTGAGTCCCGTAAGTTCTAACACGTGTCTAATACCTACGCGGTGCTATGTGTGTGTTTGTGTGGCATTCGGACGTCCGATGCGGGTTTTGGGCTATTTTTTGGCTTTTTGCCTAAGTGTTGGCAAGTTTTGCAAACTGGACGATAACTCGGATTCTGTATGTCAAAATCGAGTCCCGTAAGTTCTAATGCAATGTTTAATACCTACGCAGTGCTATGTGTGTGTTTGCGTGGCATTCGTACGTCCTATGCGGGTTTTGGGCTATTTTTTGGCTTTTTGCCTAAGTGTTGGCGAGTTTTGCAAACTGGATGATAACTCGGATTCCGTATGTCGGAATCGAGTCCCGTAAGTTCTAACGCGTGCTTAATACCTATGCAGTGCTATGTGTGTGTTTGCGTGGCATTCGGACATCCGATGCGGGTTTTTGGCTGTTTTTCGGCTTTTTCCTAAGTGTTGGCGAGTTTTGTGAACTGGACGATAACTCGTATTTCGTATGTCGGAATCGAGTCCCGTAAGTTCTAACGCGTGTCTAATACCTACGCGGTGCTATGTGTGTGTTCATGCGGGCCTTCTTGACGTCCGATCGACGCGTTTTTGGGCTTTTTTTCGCTTTTTCCTTAAATTTTGGCATGTTTTGCAAACTGGACGATAACTCAGATTCCGTATGTCGAAATTGAGTCCCGTAAGTTCTAACACGTGTCTAATACCTACGCGGTGCTATGTGTGTGTTTGCGTGGCATTCGGATGTCCGATGTGGGTTTTGGGCTGTTTTTTCGCTTTTTTGCCTGTGTCATGCGAGTTTTGCAAATCGGACGATAACTCGGATTCGTATGTCGAATCGAGTCCCGTAAGTTCTAACACGTGTTTAATACCTACGCGCTATGTGTGTGTGTTCGCGTGGCATTCGATGTCGTCCGATGCGGGTTTAGGGCTGTTTTTTGGCTTTTTGCCTAAGTGTTGGCGAGTTTTATAAACTGGACGATAACTCGGATTCCGTATGTCGGAATTGAGTCCCATAAGTTCTAACGCGTGTCTAATACCTACGCGATGCTATGTGTGTGTTTTGCGTGGCATTTGACGTCCGATGCGAAGTTTTGGTATCTCTTTTTCGACTTTTTACCTAAATGTTGGCAAGTTTTGCAAACTGGATGATAACTCGGATTCCGTATGTCAAAATTGAGTCCCGTAAGTTATAACACGTGTTCAATACCTACGCGGTGGCTTGCATGTGTGTGTTTGCGGGCATTCGACTTCGATGCGTGGTTTTGGGCTATTTTTCGGCTTTTTGCCTAAGTTGTCGAAGTTTGCAAACCGGACGATAACTTGATTTCCGTATGTCGAATCGAGTCCCGTAAGTTCTAATGCGTGTTTAATACCTACACGCGCATGCATGTGTGTGTTTGGCGTGGCATTCGGACGTCCGATGCGTGTTTTTGGCGCTTTTTCGCTTTTTGCCTAAGTTGTGGCGAGTTTTGCAAAACCGGACGATAACTCGATTCCGTATGTCGAATCGAGTCCCGTAAGTTCTAACATCGTGTCTAATACCTACGCCGCATGCTATGTGTGTGTTCGCGTGGCATTCGGACGTCCGATGTGGTTTTGGGGCTATTTTTCGACTTTTTGCCTAAGTGTTGGCGAGTTTTGCAACCGGATGATAACTCGGATTCGTATGTCGAAATCGAGTCCCGTAAGTTCTAATGCGCGGTTCAATACCTACGCGGTGCTATGTGTGTTTTGCGTGGCATTACCGATGCGGTTTTGGCCTTTTTTCGCTTTTTTTTCCTGTTGTTGGCGAGTTTGCAAAACCGGACGATAACTTTGATTCTCCGTGATGTCGAATCGAGTCCCGTTTCTAACGCGTGTGCAATACCTACCTACGCGTGTGTATTGTGTGTTTCATGGCATGCGGGTTTGGGTGTTGCCTGTGTCATGAAGTTTTGCAAACCGGACGATAACTCCTGATTCCGTATGTCGTAAATCGAGTCCCGTAAGTTCTAACACGTGTTCAATACCTACGCTGGTGCTATGTGTGTGTGTGGCATTCATCTTGTCCGATGCGGGTTTTGGGCTATTTTTCGCTTTTTTTACTAAGTTGTTGGCGAGTTTTGCAACCGGACGATAACTCTGATTCCGTATGTCGGAATCGAGTCCCGTAAGTTCTAACGTGTGTTAATCCTACGCTACATTATGTGTGTGTTTGCGGGTATCTTGACGACGTCGATATGCGTTTTTGGGCTATTTTTCGGCTTTTTGCCTAAGTGTTGGCGAGTTTTGCAAACTGGACGATAACTCGGATTCCGTATGTCAGAATCGAGTCCCGTAAGTTCTAACGCGTGTTTAATACCTACGCGGTGCTATGTGTGTTTTTATGTGGCATTCGAACGTCCGATGCGGGTTTTGGGCTATTTTTCGGCTTTTTGCCTAAGTATTGACGAGTGTTGCAAACTGGACGATAACTCGGATTCCGTATGTCAGAATCGAGTCCCGTAAGTTCTAACACGTGTCTAATACCTACGCGGTTCTATGTGTGTGTTTACATGGCATTCGGACGTCTGATGCGTGTTTTGGGCTGTTTTTTGGCTTTTTTGCCTAAGTATTGGCGAGTTTTGCAAACTGGACGATAACTCGGATTCCGTATGTCAGAATCGAGTCCCGTAAGTTCTAACGCGTGTCTAATACCTACGCGATGCTATGTGTGTGTTTGTGCGTGGCATTCTGGACGGACGTCGATGCGTTTTTGGGCTATTTTTCGCTTTTTTGCCTAAGTGTTGGCAAGTAGTTTTGCAAATCGGACGATAACTCGAATTCCGTATGCTCGAATCGAGTCCCGTAAGTTCTAACGCGTGTTCAATACCTACGCTACATATATGTGTGTTCATGCGTGTCATAAAAATACAATTATCAAATTACAATTATAAATTACATAAATTAAATAAAGAAATACATAATTTAATTATTTTTACCGTCAATATGTGGTGGGAAGATGTCACAAGACAACTCACACAAACGCGATGGCCTCCTCCCAGCATTACACACCCACGAGGTCGCCAATGGCACCGAGGATCTATAGAGCCGTGGACAACCTCCCGAGCTACCGATAGATCCGCTTGCGTGATGGTGGTGCGCTCGATCGCACAACATCGCCGCCATGCACCCTCTATGATCCGCCGTAAGAAGTCGCTTGATAATGAAGGGCCGCAGACCCGATCCACTCGCACCACTACCTCCAGCTGGGTGGGCGCCACCGAGATCTCGCAGCAGGACTAGGGTGTAAGCCGACATGGGGAATGCCCACAACTCTACCCTTCTTCGGTCCCCCAGTAGCATGCAAACTGGACCCTCTATCTCTCTCGTCCGCACGCTGTAGACTCGCTTCACTTTGGAGTGTCACCTCTCCGTCGCCCGCCACCGTAAAGATCCTCGAACCGTCACTAAAAAAAAACACATTAGTAGATGATACGCAAAGAATAAAATGAAATAATACAAAAGAATATCCAAATTTTAAATACATACTAAATAAGATAATTAAATAACTTACAAAGAATGCTTCGCCTCAGTGAGATATAACCACCATCACCTTTCTTTTCGTGGGCGTGCACCAAAACTCCAAGCGGAGGGTGCATGCTTTAAACTCACCTCGAGTCTCTCCCAGACAGTCGTGACGATCGAGACCCAAGTGCAGGGGGAGACGACTCATTGTCGGGCAAATTAACGCAGGTCGACATCTTCTTGAAGGCCTCACCATCCCAAATGCCGCATATCCGTCCCACACCGCAGTTAGATATGAAATCTGGCCGACATCCTTAAGTGTCATCCATCACCATCTTCGTCTGGGCTTTCTTCTTCCAAATAGTAGACCCACTTGTGCTAATTCATCTCTAGGTATCTCGCAGGTAAAATAAATATGCCACGGGCTTCCTCGCCTCGCCCTCAAAATGATAATATCTCTCGAGACATTACACATTAAGAAGCTTAGTAGACAACATAAATCAAAGAGGTAACAAATATATTCAAATGGAATATAAAACTAGCATATGAATGATCGACATCCTACCCTAAACTCATCAATAATCAATCGACGTAAATGGTCATCCACATCCGCCCACCTCATCCACTTCAAGCTTGAGAATCTGGCTATGACGATCCCAAGCAACGTGTTCTCAAGCGTATGCCAAGGATACTACAATTGAAATTAATACATTGCAAATTACAAAGAATATATAAACTAAATACTTATGTTATAGTAATACTATATAGATTATGAAATTAATTACCTATGAGTCCCAACACGACATATAAGTGGTGTGGGGGGGATTCCCAAGAAGCCACGCATTAGTCCCTCATGAGGCCTACGCCGATCACCTATGTAGTGAAATACATCAATATTTATATAAACGAATATAATGTCAATACAATATAAAATAAAAATAATAAGATGTATCCCAATAAAATATGTAATTATACCCCGACGATCCTACCGATCATCACGCTGTAGAATCGCCACTACCCCTTGACGACCTGCACGCCCACCACGATCGCCATGTGGTGTGTGCGCCATATATATGTATACCGTATACTAAAAGAATGCAATCATAAAAAAAAAAGATTATTACATTTGAATACAACTAAAAGAGGATAAAAGAGGATACATATAACTATATTATTAAACATTCAGAAAATACTATATTTGAGCACAATAACAAAGAGGATAACATACAGATACAACTAAAAGAATGCAACATAAATAGTAACACCTTTAGGATAGAACATAATATAAGTTGAAGATAATGATTTATTTAGTACAATATAATTATAATGATTGCACTACTACAAACTATTACATTTGAATACAACTAAAAGGACACAAAGAGTACATACTCCTAATCATTTATATCACAAAGCCATCAATATCGTAATCGCCATCTTCGAAAGCAATAGAGATCTTCACTATCGCTTGTCATCACCATCTTCGCTGCCCCTCAACGATTTCTTCAATTATATCTACCTCCTCAACAACATCGCCTTCACTTTCGACAAATGACAACATCATCCTCTTCTTCACTAGACTCACTAATAATTGTTACATCAAGAAAGTGTGTGACACTAGTAGACTCGACTTTGTAAAGGTTCATCGTCTGACGAGGAGTCAGGCCTTGAAAACCACGGCACCGGTGGTTATAACAAAGATGCCATGGGCTTGCAGGGTCTTAACACTCTGCCAGAGTAGACACCTGTTGCTTGACTTGCTAAAAATAAAAGGCTCGCCCATACCACTCATCGCCCTTAGTTTTGACTTAACGCTAATAAATAATTCGTCCCGATTTTTTATCTACTTTAACTCCATTCTCAACATCAAACCAATGACAATTGAAGCAAACTAATTCTTTATGACCCCAATATTTGAGAACGACAACTTCTAGCAATCGTCCATACCACCATCCCAAATGTTATCGTAGCGCTACCTTTCACCACAACACCGTAATCAATCAGAGGTTTACTTCCCCAATATCGCAACACTTAAATCAGAATCATGACAATGCAAATGTATAAGTATCTATAGATCTTTTCAAGGCCATCACTATAAGCTTTAGCCGATTGTCGCCTAACTCATCCGTGAGGACCTAATGTACATTAACACAACATATTCTAAAGTTAATTACGCCATAAGAATAAATCTATGATGGTAGATTCATTGAACTTGTAAAGGTTAGACTTACATGATCTTTAAACCATCGCACAAATTCTCCATTTCTCAAATTTTGCAAATCCCTCGTCCGATATACTTTCGATTCGCTTCACGATTTCAAAGATCATATCGACCGCAAAGACAATTTATATACTCAATGTGTTTGTAAAGGAACTTGACACAATTATACCGTATATATATAGTTATGACTACTTACTTAATGTATGGCGCTACTTCATTCATGTTGACAAGTGCATATAATGTGGCAAATGATACTCACTATCGTCAAGAATCGCCTTTTTTTACCAATCGAATGGGCGACAGGATGACTAAAGGTCGTTAATTCTCCATTTTCCTCACAAGAATAAATTGATTCCGACGTAGTAAGCGATCAGTGCTTCGTTCAACATTCTACCAAAGTACAACGAGCAAAAATTAACAAGTTCCTCCATAACATAACTTTCAAAGAATCGACCCCTCTACACTGCTCTATTCTTCACCTTTTGCTTTAGACGTCGATATACCTATGTGATATATATAGATTAGCAAAAAAGAATGAACATTTTACCATATTAAAAACATTAATGTCATTACCTCTCAAATGGATACATCCATCTATATTGTACGGACCGCCAAACTTAGCTTCAGATGGCAAGTGAATAGGCAAATGCTCCATTAAATCAAAAAAATGATGGGGGAAGATCATTTCTAACTTGCACATTATTTCCACTATCTCAGATCTCCATTTTATCTATGTCTTTGAGTCAAGCTCTGGCTAGCATAGATCTCTCAAGAAATTAGAAAGCTCACGTCGCTTCAACCACACGCTTTGCAGAATAAGTCGATAAATGCCACAGGATCAACTTCGCATGAATACGTGATAATCATGACTTTTGAGACCCTCAAACTTCAACTCTTCGACTTTACAACACCTTGCTATATTCAAAGAATATCCATCCGGGAGCTTCAAATTAATCGATCCAATTACATATCAATATCAACTGCTCCTCGTCAAAGTATATTCAAATTTTAGGCGCTACTGCCTTACTACCCTCCCGATATACCCACATATCTTCCCTAATGTTCATTTCTACCAAATCAAGCTTCGACTTGTTGTTGTCCTTTGTTCTACCAATCGCATCTAGGATCAGATAAAAAATGTTATCAAATACGTTCTTCTCAAGATGATCGGATCTATACAATGACGATGATGCAGAGTAGCCCAATAAGGCAAAAGTCAAAGAACATGGATCTGTGTGTCCAGCCAGAACCTCTTGTCAGTAACCATAAGCTCGCTTAATCTGTGATTCTTCCCCGAGGTGGAAACTTCAAACGACTAATCCAACTCAACACCGCCGACCCGTAAAGACGGCTGTGTACTTGACGCTTTCTCTGTTTTTTTGATCAATTGTCTACTCATCCGCCGATAACGATGTTCAATCGGCAAAAATTGTCCGGATGTTGCAAAGAAACTCATTTTCCCCATGTTTGAGCCGCATACCTTTAATCGACCCCATGCACACGGACATGACAAGCCCCCGTGAGTCGACCATCCACCGATCATTCCTAACGCCGGAAGTCATTTATTGTCCATAGTAAAGATTCCTCATGTCAAAGTTCTTTTAAGAGATACATCATAAGTTTGAACCCCTTTTTCCCACAACATCTTCAACTCATCAACTAACTACCGAGGTATACATCGATGTCTTTACTCGACTCTTATCACCCGGAATCAAGAAAGGCATGAACATGTAGGATCTTTCATGCACATCGGCGCGGGAGGTTATACACCACAATAATCACCGCCAAGTTGAGTAGGGCTTTGTGTAAGGTCTGCTTAAATGGATTAAACCCATCCGTAGCAAGTCCAAGCCTAACATTGCGAACCTCTTCAAAGAAACGAGGGGTGCTTGTTATCAAAATTTTCCACTCAAGCCCATCTCGCCGGGTGTGGCCACCGACCTTCGACTATGTCCCGTAGAGAGTGCCACCTCATATCCTCGATGGTATGTGTTGACATGAACAACCGCCAAGCCTCGGGCAATGCAATGGGAAAGTAACGTAAGATCTTTCTCAAGACGCCTTTTCCCTTTTCTCATACTGCTCACATAGATCTACTTGTACCACAAATATCACACGACCTCTTATCTTTATCGACATCACCGTAATACAACATACAATCATTCTCACAAGCATCAATCTTCTCATACCCTAGATTGAGCCTTTTGACCATTTTCTTCACATCATAGTACTACTCCTAGAACTTATTGCCGCAGTAAAGCACTTCTTCACAATGCTTAATAGCTTCATTAAAACCTCTCTCGCCATACCATGCTTGTTTTGAAGTGTAAAAACTTAGTCACGGCAGATAAGACGGCAGGCTTTTCATGCCTGGCTATATAGGCATAGCGTCATTGCTTCATGCAATAACTCATAGAAACCCTTAGCCCCATCATTCGCTCTTACTCGACGACGCCATCACATCCCCGTCTTCAGATTCCACTGAAGTATGAACCAAAGAACTTCACTATCATGTTAGTACACCAAAGGTTTCACACCTCTAGATTCCGGTTCGATTCATGTTCATCCAACCAGTGTTTCCCATGATAGATCCATGTCGATAACCCCGCTTGAACCCATACGCAAATAAGTCGCATACGACATCACCCTTTCCTTCCACACTTCATTCACACACCTCTTACAAGGACATCTAATCTCATCGCCACCGACTTGCTCAAACGCAAAATTGAGAAACTGTTCAACCCCACTACGATGACTTTCGTAGCTAAGCCCACTCTTATCAGTGGCTACCCTACATTCCATCCAACTTCGATCAACAGACATCTTGGACAACTGTCTGTATATATATGGAAAGTTAGACAAACACAATCAAGTCTCCAAGTTAATGTATATGCAAGCTTATGAGTTTCCTAACTTCATCTCCCACTCTAATGGGTCAGGCTTCTATCCCATCCATGGATGTGTCGCCTCATTGATGCCAACAACTTGAACACATCTTTAAATTTTTCATAAATTTCGGCAGCACCTCCCCATGGTCTTCAAGTACACGAAATAGACTAACACATCGTAGTCTAAATATGCACCAAGAACGCAAGAGATATATATACCGACCAAAATTCAAAAATATAAAAGACGTGCTCAAGTCGTTAACACCAACCTAAGTGAGATCGAAACATACAAGAACAAATCCCAAATCGGATTATTTGAGAGATTCACTCCTACTAAGTGAATCTCAAACCAAGGTTTCTAAGCTTCCTAAACTATATGAAAATATGCACATGTCAAAGTAAGGATTATTTTTGTATAACAAAAAGAATACTAGCTTTTTATCGTCACAAACTATTATGCATGATGCGTCAAACACCGAATATATTTTTGCTTATAAGGGATCTTAATCAAACCGATACTAATAATGAATCATCATTTGCTAAAACATACCTAAATACGCTTATCTTTTGTCCCGTAATTTCGATATTTTTCAAACAAGTAGCCATGCTTACTATGAGGTCAATTATAGAGGAATATGAAGCGAACATCAATTATAGTTATAGGATACTATTTTTCCCTTTCTATAACTATTGACTTTTATATTTAACAAGTAAAATAGTTTGGTAACTATTATTTCCTTTATATTAAACTATAAAACATAAGAGATGCATTGGTTTACGATAAAGAGATATCACCTCATCAATCAGATTGTATATTACTTCACATAAATTCTTTTCCTCTCTTTTTTCTTCACCTTTCCCGAGTTCTAACCATAGAGTTAGAGATTTGGATTTAATGAAGTTGTCACACTCTTTACCATTTGTCTACAAAAGTTTAAGCACAATTAAGTTTATGTGACAAAGATGCGACCCAATTTTAAGATATTTTCATCCACACATTAAGTTATATGCTTTCGCTCAATTAGTAGAACAAATTATGTCACTTTTTCTGGACGAGATATACCTTTATATACGGGTCACGTTAGTCGACTTATCCCAATCTAATAAGACTGAGAAGTGATCAATAACAAAAAACTGATAGATTGTGAGACATTATAAAAATATAAAACATCATAAAGTACATTACAAAAGTGAGTAAGCATGAAGAAATAAATGTCTAACTTTAATATGATTTAGCTCAAACAAAATAACTTTAAGCACTTTCCATTCTTCATTTACACAGTAAAAGATGGTGGATATGATGTAAGAAAGCTTTATTTTATTATATTTTCTTTCTATTCTCACAAAGCAAATAGTTATTAGCTCAGTAACAGGAAAATCTAGCAATCCAAAAACTGGCTATTAACTGTAGTCTAGGAATTTTGTGGCAAATTAATCCCAAACACCAAATTAAAACACTAGAAGCAATATGCATAAAATTCAGTGAACGAACAACAACAAAAAAACTCAATGGGCAACGTTTGAGGGATTATTAGGTTATATTTAGGGGAAAATTAAAATTGGGAAGACATTACCTTGCTCAGTTGAGAGAGACAGAGAGGGATGACGAGGGGCGACGGCAAGAGAGGACGGTGACGACAAGAAAAGGCCAGCATGCGCCGGAAGGAGCAAAGGCATGACGGCAGCGAGAAGAGAGAGAAAAATAATAGCGTAAATTGGGAAAAAATTAAGTCAAGAACGAAATATTAACCCATTCTCGACGGCCTCACTACTGATGGCAAAGGTCATCCGCCATGACCTTTTTTCCCACGCCCGCCAAAAAATTCCCACCAATTTTAGGCCCGGGAAGGGTCATTCTCGACGAGGACCATTGGCGACGGCTATGCCGTCGAGAATGATATTATTGGCGATGGGGATACTGCCTTCGCTAATGACGCCGTCGCCAATGATCTATTTTCTTGTAGTGTAAGAAGGTGTAGATCTAGACGATACAGTTGTGAGTTCCAAAAGATTTTGGGACGGTATCACTTTTTTCGCAGTATGCCTTTTATTTTCCATGCATGTAAGTATTGAAAAAAAAGAAAAAAGAAGAAAAAAGAAGAAAAAAGAAAAAAAAAGAAAAAAGAAGTAAATAGAAAAAAAGAAAAAAAAGAAAAAAAAAGAGAAGAAAAAAGAAAAAAAAGAAAAAAAAGAAAGAAAAGAAAAAAAAAACAAAGAAGAGAAAATCAAAAAATCAAAAATCAAATCAGTCAGGTTTCAGCTCATAGGGCGAACTACGTCGACCTGATCTCCCCGATACCTGGGAGTACGTAGGCAACCATTTTATATGGCTTGGTCGCAATAAAACAAAAACAACAAAAACATTTCTACACCCTTTTTATAAACAAAAAAAACAAAAATATTTCTACACCCTTCTCTATAAACAAAAACAACAAAAACATTTCTACTACTTTCTACCCTTACACCATTCAACATTGAACCTCTTACACCAGGCCTGAACTATGAAAGACCTGATCTCCCCTCATCAATGGGAGTACGTAGGCAGCCATATATTATGCGGTCAAACAAAACAAAAATAAAAAAAAACCCCAAACTAACACTTCTCAAACCGTTTATCTTATCAAGCAGGAACTACGTAGACCAGATCTCCCACACGCGAGAGTACGTAGGCAGCCATCAGTGGTGCGGTCATACCATCAAAACAAATATCTAAACCCAAACATTAATCCCAAGACACCAAAGAACAACCCTCCAAGTCAGCGACCCATGTCGAAAAGACCCAACAACACTTCAATGTCATTCCATCAATCTTAGAAAAAATCCCAAAAAATAAGATAAAACGATACACTAAGATAACCAATGGCGAGGACCTTCAAAGAGCCAACACCCTCAATCACAAGTCTTCATCAAATTAGAAGAAAACCATCAAACCTGTTTGCGTGAGCCAGTCAGGAACAATGATTGAGGGCATCAAAGCCCAAATCCACTACTTGTTCACCATCTGGTGCAGAGGTAAAAGCCTCTTGCAATCTCAGCATCCTATCAAAGAAACTATCCCAGACAACAAGCAAGGCTGGAGCAATTTCAAAATTGGAAATAACCCAATATTGGGACCCTTACAACAAGACTGGGGCAATCGTGGAAACAACGACAAGTCAACACTAGGGAATTTATTAATCATCCTAAAGGGGAAAATACACCAGTCAGCACCATCAGCATGGTACATCATCATCAGAGCTTCCCTCACATCATCTCACTGGCGATTCAGAAATGGAAGGAGTTTAAGGCGAGATTAAGCCTCTCATCAAAAGAAAGGGGAGAACTCCTGAAAGAAATCATGGCAACATAAGCGTGCCCCTGCAAAAGATGGGGAATATTCCCAAAAAAGTTCTTAACTTTGGAGCATAAGGCCAACAATGAAAGGTCTAGTGAATGAAATCCTCATCATCAAATGTGCCAATCGGTGTCAAAGCCTCTACACCGAAGTTCAAATCTGGCAATGAAAGAATGAGTCGCACCTCTAGGATGTCGTGATTCATTCGTAATCACCAAATTGGGTTGTGAATTAAACACTCAAGGAAATGGGGCATAAGCACCTAACAGCAAAAGGAAACTCCAAATCACCTCAAAAAGGGCAAGGCAGAGTCTGGTTAAGAAAACCTTTGAATATTACTTCAGCGTATGCATCGGAAGATCTGGTATTCAAAACCATTGGCATTAATTCAGCGTAACATCAAGACAGTTTAGTGATGAAAGCTTTGTATACCACCATTCGAGTGGGAATCGAAACAGTTTGGCAATGTTATCATATTTAATTACCAGCAGGATATGATCCATTGTCAAACTACCATCAGGATAGGCACCATTGTAAACTACCCGCGTATGCATCGGGAAGGTTCGGTGATTTTAGAACGTCATCCCCAGTAGAGATGTAGAAAACATCTCAATTTCTCTTCATAAAATAGGTATCGGCGACACCAAAAAAAGCTAAACTGTTTTAGTCAACCCCAGCATAGGCATCAGTAATAATCTATAAAGGTAAAGCAATTTGCAAATTTTTTTTAACATTCATCATAACATTCATTACATTGCAATATGCAAAATGCGATGTGCAAAGTGTGATTTGCAATATGCGAAATGCGATGTGCGATTGGCCAAATACGAAAAGCGATGTGCGAAATGCGATATATAATTTGTGAATTGTGATTTACGAAAACATTTTAACATTCATCATGACATTCATTACATTTCGATGTGCATCACTAAAATACTTTGTCATATTTCAAGTGTCTAGTAATCTTTATCATGTACATTCCATTGCATTGCATGAACATGATAAAGAGGGGCATCTGTAGACACTCAATTTTTTTTTTCCTATTACTAACTATGCAGGAAGACAAAAGAGTCTTTTTACTATCGAGAGAGAACCCTGGAGGACCACAACATGAATTCTAACCCTAGAGATAGCCCTGGGAGATCCTGTTTCCAACCCCGGAGATAACCCCGGGAAAATCAGTTCCAACCCCAGAGATAACCTCAGGGGATCAAGTTTAAAGCCTAGAGATAACCCCAGGAGGTCAAGCCAACCTTAGAGATAACCCTGAGTACATTCAGAGTCATCAACATGACAATCTTGAAGATAACTCTAGGAAAAGACTGCTACAACTGCGCCAAAGTCAGAAATAACCCCAAGAGGGGAAAAATGGTCATTTTGCCACTTCAATCTCAACTTAACTCAGATAAACTCATTTCAACTCAAAATTCATCAAAAAAAAGTCCCACAAGAACCATATCTTAACTTTCGAGCGCAAACTACGCAAAACAACTAAATGCACTGCTTAACGAAAACCCAAAAATTCCATTTCGGTCATGGACCTATCTTCCTAGAATCAAAAAAGAGAAAATCTTATGTCATTTCATTGCTCTCAAAAAGAGCTTTCCAGAATGGTATGACACACTTCCATCGGACTCCCAGATTGAAAGTTATGAAGGTTTGAGCGAACATCGCATTGTTTGAGTGCACGTAATTTGAGACTCAAGATGACCCACATTGCCTGGGCACCTCAAACCGCAGTACACTCGCTCACATCGCAGTACACCTGCGGCTCCCCCCTCTATAAATATAGGGCTTGGGGTGGCCATATTTGCAAGAGAAATGGCGAGGAAGCCCTGCCCAAATTTCTATGTATATACTATAAACTGAGTTCTTTCTCATTTTAAACACTTGGGAGCTTATATTCTATCATATTTTTACCATTGGGAACCGAGTGTTCATCCATTTAAATCTATTAAAGTCTTCTTTGGCAGTCCACTGTAAGCCTTCTTGCTTTTCTGAAAGCCTTTCTCTTCTATTGTGCACACACTATTCTTCACGTTGAGAGTCATGTTGCGTGCGTTTATGCCCGGACTTCGGTCCGTGGCTTTTATTTCTTTTTATATATATATTTATATATATGGACTAACATTATTGAGTTATGCCTCGATTTAGCCTGGACTCACGTCAGGAGCATTTACTACTTTTTTATATATAAACTTATATATGAACTGTTGTCGAACTCTGTTCGATGAGCCTGGAATTTATATTCGGAGCGTTTACTACTTATATATATATACATATACATTTCTGTCAGGCCTAGAGTTTACTTTGTGGCCTTTTATTGCTTTCTTTACATTTTATCCCGCCTAGAGTTTACTTCGTGGCGGTTGATCGTCTTTATCACTTTCTTTACATTTCGTCCCACCTGGAGTTTACTTTGTGGCGGTTAATCATTTTTTACTTCTTTATTTACATTTATGATCCCCCATGGAGGTGCTTCGTGGTGGTTGATCATGTCCATATATATATATATATATATATATTTACCGCTTTTATATATTTACATTTCTGATCCCCCGTGGAGGTGCTTCGTGGTGGTTGATCATGTCCATATATATATTTATCACTTTTATATATTTTCATTTCTGATCCACCGTGGAGGTGCTTCGTGGTGGTTGATCACGTCTGTATATATATACTTAAAACTTTTATATATATAACTGCTTACAACTCTCATATAAATTACGACATCATGTGAGCCTAGGAATCATGTGATAACAAATTCAGTCTCCTGAATCTAGATTTGGTTCCCGTGATGGACATTTTCGGCTGTGATTAGCTTGTACATTATTCACGGTGTTTGAATTTCCTTAGATGACTTTCATGCCCATGAGGAGTTCGACACTGCCATATATATTATTTTCTCAAAGATGCTTCGCATCTCGAAAAATAAAAGCAATCAAGTCGACCATTTAATAAAATGGAAGTATCAAAGGCCTCAATTACTATTAAGCACAGGGTTTGAAAAAACTCTTTTATAAAATGTTATTGCTATATCTTGTTTAAAACTGAATATTTACATAAATTCAAACCATGTGTATATAGGTGCGAACGAGGCGTAGCACTACTTCCAAATAATCGCACATTGACCCACACACACATACACATTCATATAACAGTTTAATTGAGAAGTGGCGGTCACCGTGGTAACACGAATGTCGGGGGGTGCTTAAACCTTCCTCCACATTAACAAGTCCCCGGACCCTAATGAATCTCGGTTTCACGTAATTCGCTTAGCGAAGGTCACATCACTAGGTCAACGTGCAAACCTTTTCTTGGTTGTGTTGGTACAACCATTTAAAAAACCAACTAGAGACTCTTACAATCAAATCGTTGACATATAAATGTCGGACCTTTTCACAACTTGGTTTTTCAAACAAATCTCACCTAACATGAGAACACCAAAAGACAAGAACAGAAAACAGAACAATAAAAATTCCAACGTCGACAGTTTTATCAGTACATGTTAACACTTTGTATGATTGAACAGTTTCATATATTAACTGAAAGCATATTTTATTTCAGGACTTTAAATTTAGATGTGTCTGTACTTGCTGATGAGGTGCCTTTTCTCCACAAGGACTGTAACTTTGATGAAAAGTTGGGCTCAGACTTAATGGAAATACAAGAGGACATTGTGATACCTCAGGAGATCAAGGAATGGGTCGAAGACAAACCTAAACCAAATCTTGATCAAACCACCTCATTCAATCTCGGAACCTTTGAAAGCCCTAGGTTGAATCAGATTAGTACAGACCTCACTCCAAACCAAAGGAATGACATGGTTTGCTATTAACCCAATTCCAGGATGTGTTTGCATGGTCTCAAGAAGACATGGTGGGTTTGTCCATCGACATCCTCATCCATCGCCTTCCCATTAAAGAACGATTCAAGCCAATCAGGCAGAAGCTCAGGCGATTAAAACCTGAGTGGAGTTTAAAGGTTAAATAAGAAATTGTGAAACAATTTCAAGCTGGCATCATCATGGTGTCCACATACCCTGAATGGCTATCCAATATTGTAGTAGCCCCAAATCACCACGGATCTGGTGCAAACATTCTATAACTATTGCGGAATATATAAACATAAATTGTTTATACATTAAACTTTACACATTACCCCAACATCGAGTAACCTTAAGTTATACACAATTCATTATCCTATCTGACATACAAAGATATTATTATACATTACTGTTACAAATTTAGCTGCACACATAAACTTAAAGCTAAACTCGCTTTTAACCTTTCCTCAGATCCCACGTATTCGTCTTTAATCTACAATGTTTGTCATGATATAGCAAGGGTGAGCAATAAGGTTGCCCAGTAAGTATAAATTTATTTAAGGATATATCATGATTGAAAGAATTTGAATAATAAGCTAGCTATAATTCTTCAATATAGTTGAGAACTAGCATGAACAAACTTGCATAGCAGAACATATCAATTATATCTGGACCGAATGGTAATAAATGTGATCAGCCTTTCATACGTGATTAATACATGCAATATTTACAGAGTATAATTTAACAATTCTTAGACATGGCAATTAGTAATGATTAACCATAAGTATATTTGAATGAAACAATTCGATATCGAGTTAAGGAAAACTTTGCACGTTTCTATTAGATTCAAGTTACACAATTTATTAAGCTTTGTTTAAAGACCTAATATATAAATAATATCGATGTACAAATTAGAATAATATCATCACAATATAATACTATTATATATATACATAGAATAACCTAAACACATAACACATAACCCTAGCGATTCTTCTACAACACACATAAGACTTAGTATCAGGTCAAACTATTTCATACTGACTTGAGCCCGACAAAATTCTAACATCCTGACGGTCTAGTCGAACAAATCTCGAGTCTAAAATCACTATGACTCGGTCTAAACTGGTTCACAGATATGTTACATAATTTTATTATCAGTCAAGGTATTTTTCAAAGGCTCGTAATAATTTTAAAGTAATTATTACCATTTATCATAATTTTTAAATCATTAATATCGTATTTATATAATATAAATACTACATTATTCTCTTATCATTAATATTTATTTAATATTAAATATTAATGAAAATTATAACATAATATTATAATATATTTATAATTTATCAAAGTATTTTTAATACCTTAAAATCATATTTATATAATTTTAAAACAGCTTAAATCCATTATCGATAATTGCTATTAATATTAAAATATTAATATTTTCATGACAAAATATCAAAAGTTATATTTTATAACTCAAAATATTTTTCCAACCCTTAAATCATTTTTATATGATTTTTAAAGCATTAATTCTAATTTTCAATAATTTATTTAATATATTCATTAAATAAATTAATCACCATTAATATAAATTTATTAATGAAATTCATCACAAAATATCAAAAGTTATTAAAATAACTTAAAATATTTTCTTATACCATAATATAATTTTTCATGATTTTTCAAGTATTAAAATCATTTTTAAATAATTTATTTAATATTATAATTAAATAAATTAAATACCATTTATATTCCAAAATATTAAATATTTATGAAATATACTCTAAATAATTAAAAACTAATTTTTGGACTTTAAAATAATTTTTAGAAATTTATTTTGTATTTTTAATAATTAAAAACCATTTTTTTCTATTTATTAAATAAAATATTTGATTTTTCAAAATTATCTGTCACTAAAGGGCCCTATAGCGACAAAACCGTCGCTACAGGTGTTCTTGAGCCTAAACCCAGAATTCTTGTCAGAGGCTAAGGTAGGAGGTTTGACCGGTTCTAGATTATTAGTTATTACGTTTTCTGGGCAGATAAAGTATCAAGATTGTAGTATTCATGTAATACTACAACTTCAATCAAGTTTCATGGTCATTCTACAACAGATCAGAGAGATCTAAGCTCTACAAATCTTGTCAGACACTGTTCTTAAAATTCTTGGTTTTCCAGAATTGAAGGTACCTACTTTGAGCCCTTAAATCCTTAAGATCCAGGCTTTCTTAATGTTTTATAAAGGTTCATACTTGTAGTAGAGATGTTAAAGAACAACTCTATAGCATCCGATCAGTCTAACAACAATACTAAATGAAGATTTGAGCCGGTCAAAGTTCCTGTCAGGAACGCGTTCTTAAAAAATTTGGGTTTTCCAGATTTCTTCCCAGGCAGTTGGTCAACGCTGGTTTGACCTTAATTATCTGTGATTTTATGTAAGATCTAAGTGATCTAATGGTTTGGATGTGTAGTTCTAATACCAGACTACAACATAACAACAACAAATTGTCCAAAATAACAAATAACAACAAGATTCATGGCCTTAAAAAGCTTGTTAGACGAAATTTGGAAATTCTGGGCTGCCCAGATTCTAGTTAGTCATGGCCAGTCAACTAAATTTGACTGCTTATATCTTGAGATCTACACATGATCTGGCTCTGTTTCCAGTTTCAGATCATAGACAACATGGCATACTACAGATCTATAACTTCAAACACTATAAATCTTTAACACACAAGAATCTATGAGCCCTGACATTGGCTTGTCAGACAACATTTTAGGGTTCTTAGTCAATTGCTAAAAACTCATTTTCTGGCTTTTAGATGTTATGGATCCTTGATATAACATCTTGGATCACTCAATAACATCCTTATACACTACTTTAACAAACAAATAACAACATATAACATCAAATCATATGATCTAGCAAGTTAGGGTTTTATACCTCTTAGGCTTTGATCCTTTTGATTTCTGATCTTTAATCTGATATTGGAAAGTTAATTGATGTTCTTGGCTTTGTTTCTCACTCTTTCTCACTCTAGATTTCGAAAAATGAAGAGAGAGAAGGTTTACGTTGGTTTTGAAAAGTAAAGTGAAGTTACTTTACTTAACTTACAAGTTTGATTCTTTGATTTAATGTATATAGATGTTGTAAGGTGGCAACAAATCTGATCTTGGAAAGATTTTAAGGCACATGGCAATATCAAATGGATGAGTCACCAAGATTTGCTAAAATCTTTTACTTAAAAGGTAAGTAAAAGGGTATTTTGGTCATTTCGCTCTCTTTAAGGGCAATTTGGTCTTTTCCCCTATAATTTGACGGGCATTTTAGACATTTCCCATCCCATAACATTTAACACTTAGCCAATTAAACTTAACTTTTGAATTCCCAAATTAGGGTTTTGAATATCTGAATTAAGGTTTTGAATTCCCGGAACTAAAATTAGGGTTTTCGGACGTATCACTAAGGTTTCTAATAGTTCATTAGATTTTTCTAACTTAATCACCATATTCATATCATGAATTTAGGATTTGTCACGAGCCTAACTTGTCTGCTCAATATCTTATCCATAAACCACAACTGTTCACATATAAAATTATTGATTAGGGTTTAATAACTTAACCTTAACGTTCTCATTATAATTTTAGGGTTTGTCACCTATGTAACTTATCTGAACAAAATTTGATCCTTATTTACAAACTATACACATAAAAATAATTATTGTTCACATATAGGATCACATATACCGACTCGTATACACTTAGATACTTAACCCTGATAATTCTTCACAAGAATTTTAAATCCACCAAAATCTTATACCTCATTACCAGACTATCACTTACAGTCTACCAAATTATACAAATTTTGTCCAAAAATTTTGAAATTCTTAAAATTTCTTTACAGAACTACCAATTCTATACACTTATTTTCAGTCTAGGTTCTAATATTGAACCTTAAATCAATCAATTATGATTTTAAAAATTTTCTAAATTCTCGAGTTGTCACAAATATAGTCCCCATGCCTACAGGAGGAAAGGTTCGAGTTTGCATGGATTACTGGGATCTGAATAAAGCTTGCCTTAAGGATAGTTTTCTCGTGCCATTTATCCACATTCTCATTGACAATACTGCTCAATACAACATGTACTCATTTGCTGATTGCTTTGCGGTGTATCATCAAATTATGCTTGTTGAGGAGGATCGTGAGAAAACTGCATTCATCATTGCCTTGGGGAACCTTTTGCTATACACGGTTGTCATTTGGCCTCATTAATGCCGGAGTAACCTACCAACGAGCGATGATGGCTTTTTTCCACGACTTAATGCTCAAAGAGATAGAGATCTATATGGATGACATCATTGTCAAATCCCGAAGGGAAGAAGACCACCTAGACCATCTCAGAAAGCTTTTCAACAGGTTGCTTAAGTACAACTTGAAGTTGAATCCAGCCAAGTGTGCCTTTGGCATTAAATCAGGCAAGTTGCTAGGTTTCCTAGTTAGCCACAAAGGGATTGAGCTGGATCCCACCAAAATCCAGGCCATCAGGGAAATGCCCATTCCTCAGATAGAGAAGGAAATACAGGGATTTTTGGGAAGAATCAACTTCATTAGCCGGTTCATTTCCTAACTCACAGCAACCTGCGAGCCTATCTTCAAGTTGTTAAGGAAGAACTCCTCCATGAAAGGGATTGATGAGTGTCAAAAAGCCTTCCTTACAATCAAAGAGCAGTTGGTTAATGCTCCTGTTTTGGTACCTCCCAGGGATGATGTTCCCCTATTCATGTACTTGTCCATTACTGACGATGCCATGGGTTGCATGCTAGGACAAAAAGATGATAGAGGCCAAGAGAGAGCTATCTACTACATCAGCAAATGATTCAGCAGCAGCGAACACATGTACACTCTGATTGAGAAGACTTGTTGTGCTTTAGCATGGGCTTCCATGAGGTTACAACATTACCTTCATGGTCACACAACCCATCTCATATCCTGCGTGGATCGTGTCAAGTACGTGTTCAATAAACCCATATTGAATTGTCGGCTGTCCAGATGGAAGTTGATCCTACAATAATTTGACATCGTCTACGTGACGCAAAAGTCCATTAAAGGTCAAGGAATTACGGATCAACTAGCCGCTGCTCCCGCAGGGGATTTTAAACCCTTGGAAACATACTTCCCCGATGAAGGGGTAATGACAGTGCAGCAACACCATCAGTACAATGCACGTCGTATGTGGAAAATGTATTTTGATGGAGCTATAAATATGGAAGGTTCTAGAGCTAGAGTAGTTCTAGTATCCGGTACGGGGGAATAGTATCATGTCGCCTTCAAATTACAGTTTGTCAGCACCAATAACATAGCTGAGTATGAAGGTTGTATAATGGTACTCAAACTTGCCCAATCAATGGGTATCAGGCGGTTAAATTTCTTTGGAGATTCAGAATTGGTCATTAGACAAACCATAGGAATCTATCACACCAAAGAGCTACATTTGCTACCTTACTATTGGCAAGTTCAACAGTTGGCATCAGAGTTTGAAGAAATCTTATTCCTCCACATTCCTCAGAATAGGAATGATTTTGCGGATGCATTAACAACTTTGGCTTCCTTGATCACCATACATGACAAGGAAAACATGCCAAGCATCCCATTTGACCTACAAAAGGCTCCAACCTATGGGAATTATGTTAGAGAAGTATCGGATGAGCTACCTCTCATCCAACACCCTTGGTATCAGCCCATCAAGGAGTACTTTCGAGATGGATCTACACCCGCTGAGGTGAGCCTGACTAAAAGAAAGCGGAGATGCACTATACAAAAGAGATGCAGGAATAGGTCTCCTCAGATGTCTGGACAAGGACCAAGTTCAGAGACTCATGGATGATATAAATGGTGGAGTATGTGGCCCACACATGAGTGGCCCTCTACTTGTTAAAAAGACCCTCAGAACAGGGCATTACTGGCTCTCGCTTAAAACTGACTATGATGATCACGTCAAAAGGTGCTATCAATGACAAATTCATAGGAATGATATCCACGCCCCTCCGAGGGAACTCCACAATATGAGTTCACCTTGGCCCTTCTCAATATGGGGAATGGACGTAATCAGGCCCATCGAGCCCAAAGCCAGTAATGGGCATCAGTTTATCTTCACCATGATCGACTACTTCACCAAGTGGGTAGAAGAAGCCTCCTTCCCTAGGGTTACCAAAGAAGTCATCATTGCTTTCATCAGAAACAATGTCATTTGTCGATATGAACAACTGGAGGTAATTGTGTCAGACAATGCTAAGAACCTCAACAACAAAATGATGGAGGAGTTGTGCAGTAAATTCCACACCAAACACCTCAACTCCGTCATCTACCATCCAAAGATGAATGGTGCTATTGAAGCGGCTAATAAGAACATCAAGAAGATCATGCAAAAGATGTCCACCAATCATAATGGATGGCCTGACCTCTTGCCTCTGACTCTATTAGCCTATAGAACTTCCATGCGTAGTTCCACTGGGGCAACCCCCTACTCATTGACCTATTGGATGGAAGCAGTGCTCCCCAAAGAAATGGAAATGGAATCCCTTAGAGTGTTGATTGACGCTCATCTAGATGAAGACCAATGGTTACAAGACAGATATAACCAATTGTCTCTAATAAACGAAAGGCGAAGTGATGCTATCTCCCATGGTCAGTTATATCAACAGAGGATCACCAGATCCTACAACAAGAAAGTCCAGCTATGATAATTTTAACAACATGACTTGGTTTTGTAGAAGATCATTGACAACCAAGATCAGTCAAAGGGAAAATTAGCTCCAAAATGGGAAGGCCCGTTTATTGTCAAGGAGGTATTGACAGGAGGTGCTCTCAGATTATAGAAAATAGATGGCGATTAATTTCCAAAACTCATCAACTCGTATAATCGCTCAATCTGCATACTATGTCCGGGTTACCATCAAGCAAACATCCTGGTTTTGGATCACCAGATCACCAGTCATTTCAGGTTTTCTAACCCTTATTACACATAACCCTTTCTTCATAACCATTTGCCCTATCAGGGAAACACACTCTTCAAGCCAGTAGCATGGTTTTCAGATCATCAGATCTTTCATTTCACACTTCATACAATTTCAGTTATCCCACTAAGGATTTATCCCTTCCCCTGCAGTTTGTCCTGAACATGGGATCAAACTTTTTCACACCCGCAGTTTGTCCTGAACATGGGATCAAATTTTTTTGGCTGCAAATCATCCTGAACATGGGGCAAACTATGTCGACCTGATCTCCCCGATACCTGGGAGTACGTAGGCAACCATTTTATATGACCTGGTTGCAATAAAACAAAAACAACAAAAATATTTCTACAGCATTCTCTACAAACAAAAACAACAAAAACATCTCTACACTTTTCTACACCCTTACACCATTCAGCATAGAACCTCTTACACCAGGTTCGAACTACGCAGACCTGATCTCCTCTTCAATAGGAGTACATAGGTAGCCATTTATGGTTCAGTCTAACCTCCTACCAAAATATAAATACTTGTCAACGGTACTAGGATCAAACTTCAATCCACCAAATTTCATCGGCTTCATACCAAAGGGATGGAACTACCTGGCCTCCCCATAAAAGGGAGAGTTAGCAAACATCTAAGCTGCGGTTGAGTCCTTAAAGAGCAAAACCAATCCATAAGAGATGGAACTAATTGGGCTCCTCTTAAATAGGAGTATTGGCGACCATCTGTGGTGCGGTCAATCTCATAGAGGAAAGCCACACTCCTCTCCACATCTACATACAGAAACCAGTCCCAAGACATAAAAGAAGGTAGGGATACACACAGATCAATGATCCATTTTGAAAGATCCTGCGATGTCTCAAAGTCCGTCGTTTATGGATGAGTTCAGAATACATCAAGATCACAAGCCTTGAAGAAGCAGGCAAAATATCAAGCAAGTATCCAGGCATAACAAAAAGGGAAGTGAATCAAAATATATTTCCCTTCCATATATAATGTTGTTTGATATATACAATATGAACTGTACATGACAAAATGGCTAAGCTAAGTTGTACAAGAAAATACAAGTCTATCTACAGATCAGGTGTGTATGGGAACTATCAAGTTCAACATGGTATCTCTCTCTGAAGAAGGGGGTACCGCTGCAAGCTCCTGCCCAAGGGTATCTACACGAGCTAACAGATCCGCAGCCAACTGCATGGTGGCATGGTGCTCATCAATATATGCACTCATGTCAGCAAGCATGCCAGTAGTAAAGGATCTCACTAAAGTACTATCTGTAACGGCTATATCCCGGGCAGTTATGGCAACATCCCTCTCAACAATCAATGCATCTTTGGATGATCTAGCCTCATCTCTCTCCAATAGGGCGGTGTCTCTCCCATCAAGGGCTGTCAACATCAAGGCCCTAGCCTGATCTCTCTCAAAGGTCATCAGATGAAGACTTTGCTCTAAATATAGTGCTAAATGCTGAATCACAGTGGCACTCGTACTGGGAGAATCTGCAATAGCTGCTGGCAACCCAGTGAATGGCTCCTTCTCTGTGGGAATATCAAGGTCCTCTTTGGGCTCCCCATCATCAGAATCAATCCCCAGTGATGTGGATACTACCATAGCCAATGTAGTCTCTATCTCCATCCATGCGGAATACTCTGCAGAACAACCCGGATGGCTAACGAAAAATGCAGCTAGCTCACGCTGATCCCAACAAGCATACACCCTGGATATGTCCTCTGCTGACAAGTGGAGAGAAGCCAAGCGCTGACTCAATGCCCCCTCAAAAAGATGAATGTCCTGGAACTGGTCAAACTGACACATCACAGCCAGTGGGTGGTAAGTAGTCATGCCCCTCAAACCAGCTAGAGGGAGATAATCCATGCACGGAGCATGAGTGATGAAGCTGTAGGGTGAACAAAGCCATGTACATGATAATATATCAAATGAATCTCCAATCATTGCCAGGAAAATGGACCAAGATGCAGGATCTGTACACTCTGCAGGCTGAAAAGAGTACGACATGGCTATCTCATGGGTAAAACAATACCTATGTCGTCGGAATGTGCCAATCGGTCTCAAGTGTGACATGAACCACATGTACAACATGACCAAACTACCTGTGAATACCCCTGCAGGGTAAGTGTTGCAATATGTAGCCGATCTCAATATCTCTGCTATAATCATCGGTACAATGGTGTGACCCTCCCCGAGAGCTCTCACTGCCATAATGACACTAATGTCTAACTCATCCATGTACCATGGCATGTATATATATGACAATACACACAGTAGCAGTACGTCTACTCTGGCCAAATGACAATGATACTCCGACATGGTTAAATCCCCGTAGTGCCATGTATAACTATCCTCTGAGCCGAATCTGTCCATCAGAAAATGTAGGGATACCATGTGGCCGGATGTGACTTATCCAGCACAACTCTACGCCTCTGCCCAGTGAGGGTCATAAGTTGTCGGCTCATATCGCTAATAGCCATCTACGCGTCTGTCTAGTGGCAGCGTCATCAACTGTGCGTACTCCTCCAATGTAGGAGTCAACTCATGGATACCAAACCTAAAAACCCGCCTCTCCGGTATCCAATGCTCCAGCATACCCTCTACAAAGTCTGCAAGAACCCAAAACATCAGGAGAGTCATAGAATGCTACAATAATCGATCTACAACATACCCTATCTAGAGGTGACATACTATCATACCATGATCTCAGACGGGATGCCACCAACACTGGTGGGGTATGATCAATGCGGCTAACTATCGAAGAAGACATCTGTGTGGACCGTGTCATAAGACCATCCAGGGGTCAATGTTGAATATCTCTTGACATACATACATATGCATAACATAATACATGCATGATAAACAATAGATGGCAATATGATGTAGGGAATAATAGTACATACATTCCTAAGTACATCATCATCTAATACATCATCTCTGTGTACAACTGGAAAAATACAAGGAAAAGGGGCACAGACGCCCAACAACTAACAGAGGCCTATCAAATGATATAGCAAGAATGGGGCACAACCACCCAATATCTAATAGAGGCCTACCACCCCTTTGGCTCGGTCCAGTTTGAGTTGGAAAGGAGGTCTCACAAGTTAAAAAAGTTAAATTAGGAAAAAAGATGCTACGCGATTGAGTGGAAAAACCTGAAATCCTGGTTTTCACAGACCAAACTGCGGGTCTACACGTCACTCGTCGGTATTCACCCAAACCAAAGGTTTACTATATTAATGATCATAACAGTTGCAAATTACACTTGGCAATGCCTCAGAAAGGTTCGATGCCGACAATTCGGGTAGTAACTACAAAACATTCCCAGCGGGAATTTCGTTCAAATTACCCGTTGATGTACACATCGACGAAGGTCAAGCCACCTTGACTACATTCAGCCATTGGCAATTAACTCCAATGAAGCATCGAAAACTACCCAGTGATCTCATACATTGATGCACACGTCAATAAAGGTCAAACAGCCTTGACATTATCCTCAGCAGGGAATTCAACCATTGATGTACATGTCAGCAAAGGTTAGGCAACTTTTACAACACAGACTGTTGGTAGTAACTCTGACAGATCAGCGAAAAGACCTGGCGATACGAACCAGGAAAGAATATCCTCATCGGGGAGGACCAATGATAGAATATGTTATACACATCCTCAACAGACAAAGCTCTATCCCCACAAAGTCTCTTGTACATGAGAGATGCATCTTTAGTGTGAAGTCTGTATCAAAGGATTAAGGACTTTAGTGATAACACCAACGTTAACATCTTGGAAGCTCCTGAGTGCATTGGATTGCACGTCCAAGACAGTTCATCAGGGTTGTCAGTAATAACTTTCAATCCCAGTAGAAGTCAAAAGGAGCCGGCAATCATCCCACCATGTTGGAGATAATCCAACAAACCACATTCTCATCATGTTGTTGTACATTACATCATGATCATCTTATTCTATTTCAAGTGTCTAGTATTCTTTATGCTATCCATGCTATTGTATTGCATGAATATCAAAAAGAGGGGCATCTATAGACACTCGAAATTTTTTGCATACCTGCTACTAACATTGCAGGAGGGCATAATCATCTTTCAGAGATAACCCTGGAGGACAGCTCTGCTCAATCCCAGAAATAACGCCGGAAGTGTCAGTTTTAACCTCGGAGATAACCCCGAGGCATGCAGTTCAATGTCGGAAATCACACTGGAGAAGGCCATTTCATCTCTGATAGAACCCCGAGATACTCACCTCGCCTTCAAATAACACCGGGAAAGATAGCGCTTACCTCGGGAGATTACCCCGAGGAGTTGCATTCTGCGCTCCAGGAGATAACCCCGGAGATGCTCATTTCAACCTATGCAGTCAGCTTCAACCTCAAAAACCATACCGAGGCATTTAGCTCCAGTACCGGAGATAACCCCGGGAGGTCAGGCATACCCTAGAGACAACCCTGAGGACATCCAGTACTTGCAGTAGCCCAATCTCAAAGATAACCCTGAGCAACGACTGCTTTATTAGCCAAATCGAAGATAACCCCAGTGAGGGGCAAAAAAATCATTTTGCCACATCGATTCCACATTGCGCCGTCTCAACAACAGTTCAACATACATTCTACACAATAATGTCCCACAAGAACCAAGGAGTTCCAATCCTGAGTGACTACTACTCAAAGCAGCACACCGAATAGAATTTGAAGCTTAAAGACCAAGAGCATGGTCCCATCTTCCTGACTTCTGACAACCTCTAATCCCATGTCATGGCGTAGATCTAGACAATAGCACTCCGTAAAAGGTCTTATACACCTCAATCGGAGGCTCAGATTGAAGTTCCGCAAGTTCAAGCGGACATCACGTTGCACGCGTGCACGTACTTTAAGATGATGAGACCACATGGCCCAAGGCACCCGGGCAAAACAGCAGTACATCTACGGTCGTCAGTGAGTGTACTGCTGCTCCCCTCTATAAATAGAGGGCTTGGGGTGGCCATTTTATAAGAGAAAATAGCGAGGAAGCCCTGTCCAATTTGCTCTGTATACACATTAAATTGAGTGTTTTCTCATTTTAAACACTTGAGCTTATATTCAGTTATATTTTAACCGGCAGGAGCCGAGTGTCCATCCATTTAAAGCTATAGAAGTCTTCTTTGGCAGTCCACTATAAGCCTTCTTACTCCTTTTAAAGCCTTTTTCTTCTACTTTGCACACATTGTTCTTCATATTGAGAGTCGTGTTGCGTGTGTATACCCGGACTTCGATCCGTGGCTTTTATTTCCTCTTATATATATATATATATATATATATATATATATATATATGGACTAACATTATCGAGTTATGCCTCGATTGAGTCTGGACTCACGTCTGGAGCGTTTATTTGCTTTTGTCTATATATATACTTATATATATGAACTGTTGTCGAACTCTGTTCGATGAGCTTGGATTTTATATCCGGATCGCTTATTTCTTATATATATATATATATATATATATATATAGCGACAAATCGCTGAAATGATAAACCGAACTGGGATCGATATATATCCTGTGCGTTTACCACTTATATATATATATATATTTACATTTCTGTCAGGCCTGGAGTTTTCTTTGTGGCCTTTTACTGCTTTATTAAACATTCAATCCCGCCTGGGGTTTACCTTGTGGCGGTTGATCATTTTTACTTCTTTATTTACATTTAGCCTCGCCTGGAGTTTACTTTGTGGCGGTTGATCAAATTTACTTATTTATTTACATTTCTGATCCCCCATGGAGGTGCTTCGTGGTGGTTGATCATGTCTCTATATATATATTTACTACTTTTATATATTTACATTTTCGATCACCCATGGAGGTGCTTCGTGGTGGTTGATCATGTCTGCATATATATATTTACAGCTTTTATATATATAACTGCTTACTGCTTTCATATAAATTATGACATCATGTAAGCCTAGGAATCATGTGATCATAGATTCAGTCTACTAAATCTAGATTTAGTTTCCGTGATGGACATTTTCAGCTGTAAGTAGCTTGTAAATTATTCATAGTATTTGAATTTCCTTAGATAGGTTTCATGCCCATGAGCAGTTCGGCACTACTTTATATATTATTTTCTCGAAGATGATTCGCATCTCGAAAATAAAAGCAATCAAGCCGAACATTTAATAAAATCAAAGTATCAAAGGCCTCAATTATTATTGAGCACAAGGTTTGAAAAATCTCTTTTATAAAATATCACTGCTATATCTTGTTAAAATTGAATTCTTACACAAATTCAAACCCTTTGTATATAGGTGTGAACGAGGCATATAACTACTTCCAAATAAATTGCACATTGATTCACACACACACGCATTCATATAACAGTTTAACTGAAAAGTGATGGTCACCGTGGTAACACTGATGTCGGGGGGTGCCTAAACACCTTCCCTCCGCATAAGCAAGTCCTCGGACCCTAATGAATCTCGTTTTCACAGACTCGTTTAGCAGTGTCACATCACTGGTCAATGTGCAAACCATTCCTCGGTTGTATTGGTATAACTATTTAAAAAACAAACTAGCGACTAATTTCGATAAAATAAATCATTCGACATATAAATGTCGGACCTTTTCACAACTTGTTTTTTCAAACAAATCTCACCTTACATGAGAACACCAAAAAATAAGAATAGAAGAAGGACAATAAAAATCCCGACGTCGACAGTTACCATCAAACAAACATCCTGGTTTTGGATCACTAGATCCCCATTCATTTCAGGTTTTAACCCTTTCTACATATAAACTTTGTTCATACCCATCTGCCCTATTAGGGACAATCACACTATTAAATCCAGCAGCCTGGTTTCGGATCTGCAGATACTTCACTTCATTTATCTACCACACAACTTTGGTTATCCCACCAGGGATTGAACCTTTTATACCTGTAGTTTGTCCTGAACATGGGATCAAACTCTTTCACACCCGCAGTTTGTCCTGAACATGAGATCAAACTTTTCCCCAGTAGTTTGTCCTGAACATGGGATCAAACTTTTTTGGCTAAAACTCGTCCTAAATATGGGGTGAACTACATCGACCTGATCTCCCCGATACTTGGGATAACTTAGGAAACCATTATATATGGCCCGGTCCCAATAAAAAAAACAACAAAACCTTTTCTACACCCTTCCCTACAAACAAAAATCACAAAAACATTTCTACACCCTTCTACCCTCTTCACATACAACGTTGAACCTCTTACACCAGGTTCGAACTACGCAGACCTGATCTCCTCTTCAATAGGAGTATGTAGGCAGCCATTTATGGTTCGATCTAACCCCCTACGAAAATATAAAAACTTGTCAACGGTACTGTGATCAACTTTCAATCCACCACATTTCATCGGCTTCAGACCAAAGGGATGGAACTAACTGATCTCCCCATACTAATGGGAGAGTTGGCGACCATCTAAGCTGCGGTTGAATCCTCAAAGAGCAACACCAATCCATAAGAGATGGAACTAACTAGGCTCTCCCATACAAAGGAGTACTGGTGACCATCTGTGGTGCTGTCAATCTTAGAGAGGAAAGCCACACTCCTCTCCACATTTCCATACAGAAACCAGTCCCAAGACACCAAAGGGGGTAGGGATACATACAGATCAATGATCCATTCTAAAAATCTTGGGACATATCAATGTCTATTCATCAAGGAGGAATTCAAAATACATCAAGATCACAAGCCTTAAGGAAACAGGCAAATATCAAGCAAGTAGCAAAGCATAAATATAAGGGAATTGAATCAAAATATATTTCCCTGTCATATATAATGTTTTTTGATATATACAATATGAACTGTACATGACAAAATGGATAAGTTAGTCTGTGCAGGAAAATACAAGCCTATCTATAAATCAGAGCACAATGCAGGCTATCAAATCTAACATGGCGTCTCTCTCAAAGGAAGGAGGTAACATTGTGAGCTCCTGCCCAAGGGTATCTACACGAGCCAACAGATCTATAGCCAAGTGCATAGTAATAATGTGCTCATCAATATATGCACTCATCTCAGCAATGATGTCAGTGGTAAGGGATCTCACTGTAGTACTATCTGTAAAGGCTACAATCCGGGAAGATAAGGCAGCATCCCGCTCAATAATCAATGCATCTTTAGATGATTTAGCCTCATCCCGCTTAGCAATAACGGTATCTCTATGAGCTAAAGCCTCCTCTCTCTCCAATAGAGCGGCATCTCTCCCATCAAGAGTTATCAACATCAAGGCCCTAGCCTGATCTCTCTCAAAGGTCATCAGATGAAGACTCTACTCTACATATTGTGTTGAATGCTTGATCACAGTAGCACTCATACTGGGAGAATCTACAAGAGCTGCTGGCAACCAAGTGAATAACTCCTCCTCGGTGGGAAGATCAATGTCCTCTATAGGCTCACCATCATCAGAATTAATCCCCGGCACTGTGGATACTACTGCAGCCGATGATGTCTCTATCTCCATCAATGCATAATACTCAATGCCCCTCAAAAGGATGGAAATCTTGAAACTGGTCGAACTTTGACATCACAGCCAGTGGGTGGTAAGTATTCATGCCCCTCAAATCCGCTAGAGGAAGATAATACATGCTAGAAGCATGAGTAATGAAGCTATAGGGTGAACTGAGCCCTATACATGGCAACATGTCAAATGGATCTTTGATCCCTGCCAAGAATACTGACCAAGACATAGCGTCTGTACATTCCGTTGGCTGAGAGGAGTAAGACATGGCTATATCATGGGTGAAGCAATACCCATGTCGTTCGAAAAGTACCAATCGGTCTCAAGTGTGACATGAACCAAACATACAACATGACCGAGCTACCTGTAAATACCCCTATAGGATGGGTACATCAATATGTGGTTGAGCGCAATGTCTCTGTAATGACCATCGACACAATGGTGTGACCCTCCCTGAGAGATATCACTGCCATAATGACACCAATGTCCAGCTCATCCATATACTGTGGCATATACACGTATGACAATATACACATCAACAATACATCTACTCTTGCTAGACTCCACTAATGCTCCGGTATGGTAAAATCCCCGGAGTGCCGTGTATAACTATCCACTGAGCCAAATCTGTCTATCAGAAAAAGCTGGTATATCACATGGACGAATGTAATCTCATCTTGTACTACTCTATGCCTCAGCCCGATGAGGGTTATAAACTGGCGGCTCTTCTCGTCGATAGCCATCCGCGTGCAAGGTCTCATCTTGTGGCGGCATTGCCACCAACAAGATATCGCCTAAGGTAGGAGTCAACTCCTGAATCCCAAAATGGAAAACCTGCCTCTCCGGTATCCAGTGCTCCAACATACCATCTACAAAACCCATAGGAACATAGAACATCAGGAGGGTTATGGAGTGCTGTAATAACTGATCTACGGTTACCTTGTCTAGAGATGACAAACTGTCATACCACGACCTTAGACGGGAGGCTACCAACACTGGTGGGGTGTGATCAATGCGGCTAACTATCGAGGAAGACATCTATGTGGGCCGGATCATAAGACCATCCAAGGGTCAATGCTGAATATCTATGGACATACATACATATGCACAACATGATACATGCATGATAAACAATAGATGGTAATATGATGTAGGGAGTAACAATACATACATTCTTAAGTACACCATCATCTAACACATCATCTCTGTACATCTAAAAATATAGAGAAATGGGGCACAGACGCCCAACGACTAACAAACACCTATCAAAAGATATAGCGAGAATAGGGCACAACAACTCAGTATTTAACAGAGGCCTATCAAAAGATATAATGAGAATATACATCAAAAGAATAAAATGATGTCAATGTCTACATCATCAATCCTGTCCACCTGATGCAACTCCTCTTGAGTCACTAGATCTCCATCAATGGGGATGTCAGGCCTATATAATAGAGGATCTGCACCGGCAAAACCATATGTGTCACCTGAGGGGCCTGCGCCTGAGCTGGAAGGATTAAAATTATTTGCCTTTGAAGGATCTCTGCCCAAGTGCCGGATGAAAAAATATGTCTGGTCCAACTTCCCAAGGGTCTGGGCTCCGATGGTACGAGGGGACCACCAGTAATGAAACATCTCCTGTGTATATGGACCCTCTAATAATGTAAAGTTGTCAACACCCATCACTGGGATATCACTGACAGACGATTGTGATACAGGCCAATAATGCTTGGCAAGAGGCAAGATCGGAACAAAATCTCTCATATGGTGCTCTTGATAGCATGCTCTCCTAAATAGAGCTCTCATCCTCTATCTGTGAAGAGAGGAATCCTACGGTTAGATATCACGTACTCAACACCAGTTGGGTACCCATCCTCAAACCCAATGGTCAAGTATTCCCTAGAATATGGAATCTAAGTGATGGCATTAGCTGTCAATAACTCTAATTGTAGACGACAATGGGTGAAACCTTCAGCTAAAAGAAGCTCTGCCAGTATGGAGTGATGCCATCGTCGTCCTCATGGATAGGTCTCCAAGCCTAACACACTCACAGGACGTAAACACGGGAGCCTCTCATAGGCCCGTAATCATGTATCATACAAAGGTAAACATCTGCACGTCACCAACACTCTTAACTCGTATACATGGAAATCAAAAGAGAAATACTCATCAGCAGAAATGTGTAAAATCCTAGCCAAGACTCCATCAAGCCCTGCGAACGAATACGCATGCCCCTGAGGAAATAGGCGAAGGTATAGGAACCCCAGTCATACTCTCCAATACAGTCTACATCTCGTCTAGCGCTAACCAAAGCGAATGACACCGTGGAAGAGTTATCAGCTATGAAGTAGCCCCTAATGATTATCAGGAATAATTACCGAAGAATGTGATCCCTGACTCTCAGATCATCGGGTATGGGCTCACTCAACAACACGCTTATAGAATCTACACTCAAAGGACTCAGACGAACTGCTCAAACCATCGAAAGCGCCAAATAGAACTCCTAGCAAGGATCGAATGGCAGTCGGGGTATATTTGCCATACAAGGCACTAACGCCCCTCCAAACTCCATACTTGTGATAAACCGCCAATCCATCGGCGTCATCATCACATCATAGTCTAACAAATGGAGAGACTGAGTCTGGTGAAACCAATGCTCAAACAATGCCCTGAGGTAACCCAAGGGACAACGACGGGGGAGGATGGAAAAGAACGCCTCAAAGCCCCAAGCATGAACAATCGCCGATAGTCGTGGATGCGAGCTCGACACGTGAGTGAATGCTTGAACTAGTTCCTCTAGGTCAGGTGAATCCGGGAACCTACATTACAAAGTAGATCAACATTATAATCTTTACTCCTCAACAATATGAAAAATGGATGATCCAAATCCAGTTTATACCTCGTTTACATATAAGTAAACTGAGGGGTATCGACTTAAATCATCCAGAAGCTCTGGAATCGTTATCTAAATGTCTGGGAGATCCCTACGGGGAACATGAGCAGCAGGAGCGGGGTCCATAACTGGTACATCCTCCTCCTCCTCATCCTCAACATCTGGCACATCAACCTGGATAGGACGAATCACTGCCTCCGCCAGAAGACGAGGTTGTCTAACTGAACGGGGTCGAGGCACATTAGAAGCCCTCCTCCGCACACCTGAAGTGGTCCTGCGGGAACTACTTGGCTGATCCAGATCCATATATCTAGACACAAGTCTCCAAATTACCTCAGAAATGGTGTGGTAAATTCTAACCTAGAGCTTTTTTTTCAAATGCATTTTATAACTACATGCATGCATGCATTACTTTAACATACACCTATAGTAGAGTTAAAAATGCATGTCTACCCAATGCCTACATTTTGGAATTTTTTTTTCCATAGTCTCATGTGTAAACAGGACTATCCATATGCACCTAGGCATGACTAGGTGGCCATTCAGTATCACACCTACCCACAGTCATAAACATCCTATATGCATTATAATATCAAATTTAGAATCCATAAGGGTAACATAATTACCAGGATTACTTTGCTTTTTCACCTTAGATCATTTGTCCTCAAATAGGATAAGAAATAGCAAAAAAAGGTGCCAATTTGACTGTTTCAAAATTCATGGTTTTTCACATCATTATGTTCAGCATGGTTAAATACTAAAATTTACTATGTTTAATATTTTTTTATCAAGTCATATGAGCATGCATATTCACTACTATGTGTTTAGAAGCATTTCATGTGATAATTCATTTTCCAACGGATAAAAACTGGAAAAGAAGGCATGCATACGTTACCGGGACAATGTAGAACACTTCTATGGTGACAGAATTTGCAGAAAGATGCCCGAACTCAGTAGATCTGAAGAAGAGCTCTTAGATTTCCTGTGTGGCACAACTTGAAAATGACTTGTGAAAGCCACAAGCTAATTAAATCCACCTACGGTTGGCCACAGGTGTACCTGCGGCTCCCCTGGATGGGGCCCACCCCTCTGGCTTGGTCTAGTTCGAGTTATAAAGGAGAACTTACAAGCTGAAAAGGCTAAATCAGAGTAAAAATGCTACGCGATTGAGCGGAATAGCTTGAAATCCTGGTTTTTTGCAAGACCAAACTGCGGGTCTACACATAACTCATTGGTATTAACCCAGACATAGGGTTCACTATACTGACGATCACATCTATTGAAAACTACACTCGGTAATACCTCATGAAGGTCCGATGCTATCAGTTTGGGGTTGTAACTCCAACACATTCCCCCAGCGGGGATTTCATTCAATTCAACCATTGATGTATATGTCGACAAAAGTCAAGCCACCTTGACATCATTAGCCGTTGGCAGTTAAACCCAACGAAGCATCAGGGACCATCCGATGATCTCATCCATTTATGCACATGTCGACAAAGGTCAAGTAGCCTTGACACTATGCAGCAGGGATCTCATTCGTTGATGAACATGTCAATGAAGGTCAGATGGCCCTGGCAACATATACAGTTGGAAGTAACTCCGATAGAGCATTAGAAGGACCTGGTGACACAAACCAGGAAGGACCATCCTCATCGGTGAGGACTAATGATGGAATACGTTTTACAAGGTCTCCTCAGACAAAATACATCCCCACAAAGTCTCTTGTACATGAGAGATACATCTTCGGTGGAAAGTTTATACCAAGGATTAAAGGCTTTGGTTATAACCCCAATGTCAACATCCTGAATGTTCTTGAGAACTTTGGATCACACGTCCAAGCAGTTCATCAGAGTCATCAATGATAACTCCAGCCCCCATCAGAAGTCGCGGGAGCAAACAGTCATCACATCCCATTGGAAAACGGTCCAAAAAATGACATTGCATCATACATTTGCATCATGTTGTTGTACATTGCATCATGATTATCTTGTCTCATTTCAAGTGTATAGAAATTTTTCATTCCTGTTAACTAACATTGCTGGAGGGCAGAATCGTCTTTCAGAGATAACCTTGGAGGACAAAATAGTTATAGTTCCATAAATCCCACCAGAGAAGCCTTTTCAATCTTGGAGATAACCCCGAGATATTCAATCCCAGAAAAAACATCGGGAATCTCAGTCTCAACCTCGGAGATAACCCTGAGGAGTGCAGTTCAATTCTGGAGATAACCCTGGAGATGCTCATCTCAACCCCAGCAATCAGCTTCAACCTCGGAGATAACCCCGAGGCACTCAGTCCCAAACCCGAAGATAACCACGGAAGGTCAGGCACACCTCAGAGACAACCCTAAGGACATCCAGTACTTGCAACAACCCAATCTCAAAGATAACCTCGAAAGCAACGATCGCTGATCAATTTCAAACCAAGATAACCCCGATAAGGGGCAAAATTGTCATTTTTCCTCCTCAATACCATTGCGTCGTCTCAACATATTTCTACATACATTTTACACAGTAACATCCTACAAGAACCAATCACTCCAATCCCGAGTGAATACTACACAGGACAGCACACCGGATAGAATTTGAAGCTTAAAGACCAAGGGCATAGTCCCATCTTCCTGACTTCGCACAACCTCTAATCCCATGTCATTTATGTAGCTCTCGACAACAGCACTCTAAAAGAGTTCCTATAAAACTCAATCGGATGCCCGGATTGAAGTTCTGAAAGTTTGAGCAAATATAACGTTACATGAGTACACGTACTTCGAGACAATGGCACCCCGGGCAGCCGCAGGTGCACTTGTGTCTACCATAGGTACACCTGCGGCTCCCCCCTCTATAAATAGAGGGCTTGGGGTGGCCATTTTATAAGAGAAAACGGTGAGGAAGCCCTGTCCAATTTTCTATGTACACACTTTAAACTGAGTGCTTTCTTATTTTAAACATCTGTGAGCTCATATATTGCTACTTTTTACCGGTGGGAACCAAGTGTTCATCCATTTAAAGCTATTGAATTTTTCTTTGGCTGTCCGTTGTAAGCCTTCGTACCATTCTTAAAGCCTTTTCTCCAATTTTTTCACACATTATTCTTCACGCTGAGAGTCGTGTTTTCAGTGTGTATGCCCTAACTTCTCATCCGTGGCTTTTTATTTCTTTTATAAATATATTTATAGATTAATATATATATATATATATATATATATATATATATATGGACTAACATTATCGAGTTATGCCTCAATTGAGCATGGACTCACGTCCGGAGCGTTTATTGCTTTTATATATATACATATATATAAGCTATGGTCGAACGTTGTTCACGATGAGCCTAGATTTTGTGGTCGAACTCGCATTAGGAGCCTAGATTTTATATCCTGAGCGCGTTCTTGCTTTTATATATAAATACTTTGTTTGTTTGTTATATATATATATATATATATATATATATATATATATATATATATATATATATATATGTAGGATCCTCGTCCGGAGCGCTGACATGTTTAAAATCCAGACCTTTTTTTTTGGTTTTTTTTAAACAATTGTATTATGTACACACTCTGTACAGACATGTTTTGTTATATGTATCTAAATCAAACAAAAAACACTGTATTATGTAAAAATTCAAGTTCCATAAATATTTTTTTTAGTTGTTTTAAAAAAAAAAGATAAAAAAAATGATCCGGATTTTGGTCAGGTCCAGGAGTCTGGACCTTATCTGGCTTCCATAAATACTTCGTGGCGGTCGATCGCTTTTACTACATTCTTTACATTCTGTCCCGCCTAGAGTTTACTTCGTGGCGGTTGATCATTTTTACTGTTTTATTTACATTTTCTAATCCCCCCATGGAGGTGCTTCGTGGTGGTTGATCATGTATATATATATATATGTGTGTGTGTGTATATATATTTACCGCTTTTATATATTTACATTTCCAATCCGCCATGAAGTTCGCTTCGTGGTAGTTGATCGTCTATATATATATTTACAGCTTTTATATATATATAATCATGACACCCCAAATCCGGGTTACCTGACCCCAGAGTTTGGTGCTCACGATCCACAATATAATTATCATCTAACTACCCATTCATTGATGAATAGAATATTACCCCACATTAACTGATATAGTTAATACAATCGTCCCAGGTTATTTAACCTTTATATTACAAACATACCCTTTAGATATACAAAAAGGGTTTACAAACATAACATAATAATAATGTTATCATAATTATTCCAGCATAACACCTTTGCCCTTGTTCTTCACAGCACCTCCTGCAACTTCGTCCCTAGCTGAAATGTTTTATTTAGTAAGGGTGAGCAACAAATTTGCCCCACAAGTTAAGATATACAATGAATGTATAAGCATCAGAACAACAGACTATGTATTCTAATAGAATGAAACCAAAGTTCAGGGAACTTTGAAATAGCTGAACAATTTGTTCTTCTCTAGCTAATATTCTTGCAACCTATGCAACAAAAAAGTTCAATAATGAAAGGGTACAATACTTTCAAAGTTTTTACGATATTCGATTGAATAATAATTTAGAAATATTCTCCAAAGTTTAAGCTGAATGATCTTAAATTATCTTAAAATTATCTTGTCGAGTAACTATCAAAGATTTACTTTGATATACCCAAATAACAAGATGGAAATATTTTCCAGAGTTATGCTGAGTGATCATTAAGGATCTTGAACTTCTCTTCTCGAGTAACTATCAAAGATTTACTTTGATATACCCAGGTGTATCAGATAACCATAAAGATTAAGTCATACCCCTCTGTAATTACTTAGAGCGGCCTATTCCTTGTTATACCCTATATTATGCATAATACTTATACGCGCGCAAAGGATGAATATACGACCAAATATGTTCCCTTTGTAAAAAAATTTGTTCTTCTCAGTCTTATAATCAGAGTTTGATTTATAACAATGAAATACAATGATTTTAATATCTAATCACTTTCTTGATCTAGCCGAAATAATTGGCATCGATCAGTTAATAATAATTGAATTCTCTTCTCGAACCTATCAAGTTCTAACAATTGTTCGTATAGCTAGAATAATTAGCTAAGACATATCTCAACATAATTTGACAATATACAGGAATTATCTGTCATCATCGATAATAGCTTCTACTAGGATGTAAGTATCCAATAAATGCTTATTCTCCAAGTATATTTTCGTAATCACTAATTCAATTTGAATGAATAAATATGCATTTAACTGCGAATAATCAACAATAATTTCACACGTGGTCTAATCAATAATAATTAACCACCATAATAATTGAATCGAATATAACTTAAGGTCGAGTTAGGAAACTTACCTTTCGCGTTGATTATTGCTACACAATATACTTATCTCGCGTTCGAAAGACCTATAACCAATAATATCGGGCCTCACAATTAGCACAATAATTTATAACACGTAACAATCGTAATTTACAACAAATCACGCTTCTTGACACATTACCATTAGTCACATCAAGTGTTTATAACCTATATAAACACTTATCAAGTCTAACTAGTTCTATTCTGTTGGACTTCGCCTATTCTCGTGTTCGGTCACCCTATCCGACAATTAACTCTTATATTGTCAACTAAACTCAGGTCTCAAAGCTTCAATAGTATATTAGATAAGTCAAATATCATTAATAATATTTTTCTAAGCTTTTAATAATTTTCTAAAAATTATTATAATTTATAATAATTTTTAAACACCAAAATCATTTTTAAATGATTTAAATATTGTTTAATTCCATCATCATTAATATTTAATAATATTAAAATAATAATGATACATTTGTCATAATATTAAAGTTATTATTAATAACTTAAAATATTTTTAAATCACCAATATTCTATTTAAATGATTTTTAAAATAATTAAAATCATTTTTAAACCATCACCATTAATATTTAAATATTAATAAAATTCTTATCAAAAGAATAAAAGTCATTAATTATAACATAAAATATTTTTAAATTATTTTTCTCATTTTAAATGATTTTTAAATCAATAAAATCATTTTTTCATCATTTTTTTAATTTAATAATTAAATAAATCTAATATCATTAATATTAACTTATTAATGAAAATTCTCCAAAATATTAAAAGTTACATTTTATAAATCAAAATATTTTTAAACACTTTATTCTTATTTAAAATGATTTTTATAATATAAAAATCAATTTTCTAAATTTATTTAATATACTAATTAAATAAATTAAATACCATTAATATTTAAATAATTATAAATATTAATGAAAAATATCCCAAATTATCAAAATTTATTTTTCATAATTTAAAATAATTTTTAAAACTATTTTTGTACTTTTTAGAATTTATTTTCAAATTTTTAATCATTTTTCAGAAATTCAGAAAATAAAAATATTAAAACCGTCGCTATATGCTTTAGCGACACTTTCGGTCGTCTTATGTGTTCTTAGCTCAAGAACACTGACAAGTCAGTGTTCAAGGGGTCTCGTTTGACCAGCTTTAATTCTCAGTCCATACATGTTTTGGGCCAGTTGAGCCTTGATCGTGTAATGTTTATGTAACACTACAATTATCAATTATTATTTAGGTCATATCACAACATAACAAGAAGATCTGGCCATCCAAACTAACTGTCAGATAGTTCCTGGGTTTTCTGGGTAACCCAGAAACCCAGGCAGTTTCATGGTGTTACTTTCCAGTTTAATTAATCATATGTTCTGGTCATGATTCATGTGTTCATATGTGTCAAGGAACATATTCATAACATGATCTCAGTCCAACAATAACAGAATCACAATTTATGATCTGGTCAAAGGCTGTCAGAAAACTAGTTCATACATTTTCTAGAAATTCCAGAAAACATAAAACATGATCGAGTAGGCTACTTTGACCAGTTACTCCATTCGATTTATTACTTATTTAAAGGATCTAAAGGCATGGATCAAGAGTCCATAAAGCAGGCTACAAAATGGTTACAACAACATCAACATATCACAAAACACCTGACAGATATTAGGCTTGCAAAACGTTGTCGACATCGCTTTATGGATTTACGGGTTACCTGTAAATCACATTTGCCGCGTCGTCATCGGTCAACCGACTTTGACCAACAATATCTTCAAATTTGGACATCGAATTGCTATGATTCCACTTCAAGATCAAAGTACTCATGGCATACTACAAATCCAAAGCATAAAACACCACAAATCATTAACAGGGAAAGATTTGTGGCTTCTGACATATGCTTGTCAGACCACTTTTAAGCTCAAGAACAGTTTTTGAAAACTTTAATTTTTACCCACTTTGATACTATAGATCTATGATAGATCATCATAGATCACCATAAAACATCCTTTAGCACAAATCTAAACACATAAACACAAATTTTTTCTTAGCATTTAAGATTAAAAGGTGAGTTAGGGTTTATACCTCTCTTGTTCAATCCTTGATCTTTGATCTTCCTAACTGATCTTGGGTGATCTTGGGGCTGTATTTGGGACTGATACACTTGTATATTTTGGATGATTAGAGAGAGAGAGTTGGTTGAGGTAAGATAGCAAATGAGCAACTTTTTGTGACTTTTTCTCTCTTTATCTCTTATAATATGATACAATGTATCTATAGCTGATGTTGCTGTCAATTTAATAGTTGATTGCTGATATTTTAAGTCACAATGAAAATCAAAGTTGGCGAACAACTCCAAATATGGTAAGATTTGCAAGTTACATATTAAAAATATACAAAAAAGGCATTTTGGACATTCTCCATGTAATTTTAATGGCATACTAGACTTTTGTCCAAACCATTAGGGTTTAACCCTAAAGTTTTAACCCTTAGGTTTTACAACTTCAGTTTCTAAGATTTTCAAATTAGGGTTTTTAAAATAGAAAATTAAGATAACTAAAATATAATTCATGTTTCCTAATTATATTAAAGGTTACCAATCACATTAGGGCTTACTAATTAGGATTGGGGTTTCCTAATTAGGGCTTAGGGTTCCCAAATTTAAAATTAGGGGTTTTCGGCATTCTTACAGGGTTCCTAACTGTGCATTAGGATTTCTAAACTTGATATTAGGGTTTCTAATTCCTTATTAGGGTCTACTAATTTTAAACCCTATCCGATTAATCATTGATCAAATACTCTATACAGTACAAACACGTACTCATCAACACAATTATTAAAATTGTATTTTCTACCAAATCCCTATTCGAACTTAGGGTTAGGGTTTTAAATTCTCAATTAAGCACAACTCTACTCTTATTTCTCAGTCAATACACAAATTGACTAATTCTCAAACTCGTATCACAAATACACAACACAATATTGATAATTAATATTAATATTAATTAAAAATAATAATTTATTCGTAAACATTTGAATAATTCGAAATCCCGGGTTATTACATTCTCCCCTCCTTATAAGGATTTCGTCCTCGGAATCACCACTTTCTTATACCCTATAATCTTTTAAAGTTGTATCATCAATTCAATTTTATCAACACAATATTAAATTTTTTCTTATATTCTAACATGTGACTTGGATCCATAAAAGAAAATAATTCACATCGATATCTACCCAATATTACTCGCGTAATTTAAGTATTAAACGAAATTGTTACCAGTCGCCACCTCCTGGGCAACCACTGCATCTTGTGCGGTCAGGTTTAATGTGTTACGTTTGTAATATTCATGAACGCAATCAAATTGCACAAAATAACCAAAAGCATAGAAAATCAGAGATTTAAAATTTTACAAACCATATACCCGGATCACCCTTTGTGCACAATTATTAATTAAACGAAAATACGAAGAACAAGAATCATACCCTTGAAGATTCGAGCTTCCTCAGGTACAAGTTCACCTCCAATCTTTTTTGCGTTCAACTTGAATCCACTGGTTTGGTTCCTTCCTTTGATCAACGTTAACCATCCAAGTGTTTGGCCTCTAGAGGTGATCCACCAAGGAAGAAGAAATATTCAAGAAGAATGGTGGTTGGCTAAACCCTGGTTTTCTATTTCTATAAAAAAAGAACGTATTCTCCAACTATTGAAATCACGTCTGTTGTGAAAAAGTCAACAACTCCCTCACCAACAATAAGACTCCTCTTATTTATAGATGTGGGCAACCCTCCTTAACAATTAAGGAATTGTGTTTTATTTTAATTAATTAAAATCATTTAATTAATTAGCCTCCTAATCTTATTAGGAATAAATGAGAGTACTAATATTAAATTAATTTCCAACTCTTTAGAAATTAAAATAATAATAATTGTAATAATATTAATAAAACTCCTCTTATTAATTTATATATTTAATATTTCCAAAATATTAAATAATAAATATTAAGCTATTTAATTTATTCTATCACCATAGATTAAATTAAATACACTTAACATATTATTACGATTATGTCATTAACTTCTTAAATAATTATTCTTCCTTTTGTGGTGTGACCTTTTAGGTTCTCCATATTAAATCTGGTTGTGAATAAATCAATTAGAAAAATTCTAATCTTATTTGAATAAATAAATTAAACTATTAATTTATTTAAATAAATAATATTTATTCTACAATAGGGATAAGCCTACCTAGCGATCAACGACTTTCCAGATAATATAGATTTCAACATTAATCATAAAAGAACCTTTGAGTAAATAGTTACTATACAATTCAATTCTTCCACCATACAATTTCCCAATTAAATATAAGACATGGAATTATTGTTAAGTCTTATTTAATTTAATTATATGTATTTCAACTCTTAAATGCACAACTCCAAATAATGCAAATTAGAAACTCCTTTCTAATTTCATTCTGCCTTGACCAAGGACTACTAAGTTGTCATTTATCGAATCACATAGACATTTCTCTTCTTTACTAGAAAGTCGTAGATTCTTTATCGATCATACATTATCTCCATGTATGACTTATTATACCCAAACATACCCTTTGATATACCCTAAGGGTCTTAAGGAATACGTCAAAGTACAACTCATCATACACAAGATACTATGATGATCTCAAGTCCAATGATCACTAATACTACTATCACTACAGGAATTCCTATTGACAAGCAAGTAAAACTCCATTAGGTATTCCTTAGCGAGCCACGTTCAGTGAACTTATTCTCTAATAATCACCTACATACTTTCTTTAGTATCTCCACACAAATGATCATGAGATCAATTATCTTCATCCAATGAGCAAGCAACGTATGTACCAATCTATATGGATTTACTAATCCCCAATTTAGTAATCCAACGATTGGGAACTATTTTAGTTTTATGCTTTTAAGAATTTAGATCTCATTAGAATGATCATCATCATTATTCTAAAAGCATTGCTTAAAACTATGGGTTTATCACATATTATAAAAGCGAGATCATGTAGATAATTAAAAACCTTTAATAAATTAATAATTTTTATTAATAAATGAATAAAATTGTTACAAAGTATATGCTTTATTATCAAACATGATTGGCTTGTGTGCATACTACTTTCAATCTCCCACTTGCACTAAAGCCAATCGCCATGGTATCTCATACCCTTCTTCTCTAAGTGACGATTATCCTACTGTTGGATAAGCTTTAGTTAATGGATATGTAATGTTGTTCTTGAGAGTCCACTATCTCTATAGTGATTTCCCATCTTTCAATGATTCTTATAATCAAATGAAAATGCCACAACACATGTTTAGATCCAAGATGAAACTTATGAACTATTCCTAGTTTTATAATGAACTTTTCATCCAAGCAATCAACTTGTAGCTTCATTTATAGCTATATACTTTGTCTTTATCACTAAACTAGCAACTCTTTGCTATTTGAAACCTTTCCAATTCATTGCACCACTGTTCAAGATAACGCTTTACCTTAAAGTGGATTTTTATGTTGTCTTGGTCTGTCTGAATGAAAAACTTGAGTCTGTTAAGCCCTCTAGTTTTAATTTAGACCCACCATAATTTTAATCACATCCTTAGTGCCGGTTAAGTAGTTTAAGATGTTTTTCACTGTCTTACAGTGATCTTCTCCAGAATATGATCGATCTTCATCAGGTCTCATATATTTCATTATATACATGATTGTTACTCATGCGATCTCTCTTTTTAGAAGTCTATGGGGACTATTAAGAGAGATACACTCCATGTCTCATCAACATGAGATATCTCTTGGAGTTTTTCATGCTAAACGACTTAGCATCAAATGAATATACATTCCTTGGGTTAAGCAGAGCATCCTTTTAAATCTATCTACATAGATTTGTATCCCCAATAATGATACTCTTCCCAAATCATTCGTGGAGGAGTGTTTAGACAACTTTATCTTTATTGATTGTAGCGTTAGTATGTCATTCCTTATCCATAATATATTAACATATAATACTAGAAATTTCATGACACTCCCACAGACCCTTTTGTAAACACTAGGTTCATTCTTGTTTTTTGATAAAATCAATCTTTTTTGATTTATCCCCATTAGGACATGACCCTAGAAGGATACTAAAATATTGGTAAAATCATTATGGATAGCACCATGTTAAACAAGGTACGATTTTTCCTTTCAGATACATCAATCAATTATTGCGTATCCGGAGGTGTCCATTGTGAGAAAACCATTTGAGATGATCTAGAAACTTATTGCACAAGTATTTATTCATTGATCAGATCAAAGAATCCTAATACTTATCCAATTTGTTTCACTTCTGAATTCTTTGAACCTTTGAAATAATTCACACTTGTATTTCAGCAAATACACACATTCAACTCTTTGAATGATCATCTCCTTTTCTTATACTAATTTGTTCAATATTCAAAATTATATTTACGTAAGTTAAGTATACAAAATCCATTAAGTAATATTCCAATTCTATACAAAACATTATTATTATAAATAGAACAATAATTGTTCTAAAATATAATACCAAAGATTTCATTGTCCAACAACATAATAGAAATAATGTTTCTAACAAGTACTGGAATAAAATAACTTCTTATTGACTTAATAGATTTGCCTATAGGCATTGCTAAACTATAAGTTCCTATGAATAATGCAGCAACCTTTGCTTCATTTACCAGACATAGGATTACTTATCCTTTGTTTAGCTTTCTACTTCTGCTTGGTCCCTTTATAAATCTATATTTATTATAACCAAAGTCGGTATCCAATACCCAAGTAGAACCTTGACTTAAAGATTTTTTTTTAAATCATGAACAAAACTGTATTTGTAACCAAAACATCACTAAGCTTCTTCTGGTTAGCCTTTGCAAGATGCTTCTTGCAATTTCTTTCCAGTGTCCATGCTTATTGCAGTGGAAGCAAACTCCTTTACTATTCATATCAGTTTTATTCTTATTATCCTTTGTTTTTGCCTTTCTATTTACCTTCTTTGAATCGCTCTTCTTCTTTTAAAATCCTTTGGCCCCTACCAAGAAGACATGGTCTTTCTTGGTTGGAAAGTGACTCTCAACATTTTTCAACATGTTAAGCATATCAATGGTAATGATATCTAGCTTGTTCATATGAAAAATTCAAAACAATTGTGAAAGGAGTCCGGGAGTGAGTGCAATATCAAATCTTGGCTCAACTCTCCATCCGTGACAAAACCTGTTGTCCTAATTGATCAATCAACTTGATAATGTTAAGGACTTTTATCTGTACTGTAGTGTCATCGGTCATTCTAGATCGGAAGAGCTCCTTAGATATTTGATATCATTCAGTCCTACTTTGCTCACCATCAACTACTTGACGTGCAGGAGTATAGTAGGAGAATCCATAGTTTCATGCTGACGCTGAAGCTCGTTACTCATAGATGCGAGCATGATACATTGAGCCAACTGTGCATCATCTTACCACTTTCTAAAAGTAGCAATCTCTTCCTCGGAGGCATTATGCGCAAACCATTGCGTAGGTTAGGCGATTATGACATAAGATAGCTTTTCACCGTGAGAACTTTTCTCAATTTCCTTAACCAATCCGGTAATTCGATTCCATTAATTTAGCATCTAATATGCTTTCACGCGAGGATAGTAATTTTATATATTGTAAAATTATGTAAATGAATTTATAATTAACAATATTTTAACATACATTCTTTTATTAATTACCAAAATAAATTAGGTCTAATTTTATATTGGTATCTCCCACTATTTTTTTTCAAACTATATTACCCTCAATATATATAGTTCGGCAATATCTAATTAAAGATATGCTAGTGAGAATAAGGATCTCATTTTAAATGTATATAGCCTTGTGTGTGCACAACAAACTATATATAAATAAATAGGTAGACAACTCTTGTCAATTACATCAACTATGTAACTCCTTGTATTTTGCCACTTAAATCATAATGGTCAAGTGTGTGCACATCCGAACTAAAATGATTTTAGTTAAGTTAGAACCAGCATTTCCATATAAGTGAAGAGAAAACTACAGCCCTTGTGTGTGCACAACAAAGCAGTAATGTTTAATTCCTTATAAACATCATATGTAATAAAAACAACATCTTAAATATTTAATACTTGCCTTGTGTGTGCACAACAAACTCATATTAAATATTTAATACTCTATTGTTTCTATCATGCTAGAAGGCGACGTTCGATATTCCAAATATCTTTGAACGTTACAACTTAATATAAAATATTTGAGGGGTTTGTTATTAATTTGTCTCATCTTGTTTAGCGCGCATGCACACACACACACACACACACACACACACACATATATATATATATATATATATATATATATATATAAAAATACGCGTCATATTAATTAACATGCGAAACATGTTTGCAAAATATATAATATATATAGTATAAGCATGCACATATAGAATACTATATTCTACCCGGATTGATTATGGACTTTTATTCTAGTGTGGTTCACTAGAGCCACCGAGTGAACCAAAAGGTCAAACCCTAGGGGTGCAAGAATTAATATTTAAATATAACTATTACATTTTAACCCGGGCTCCATTATAAATGGGTCTTCAAGCTCCTTCGCTCCTTGATCTCCAATTCTTCAAAATTAATTCTAACTATTTCTATTACAAAACTATTTAAAATAAATAGAAACCTTGATCGTGAGAATCGGGGAAGTACATAGGAGGAGTTATAATTTACATTAAGAAAAATTAGAAAAGACGAGGCATACAGAATTCCCATTTAATAAAACTCATTCATTCATGCATCCAACTAAAAATAAAATCCAATCACATTGGTCAATAGTCCATAATCAATCCCATTTATTATCATACACATCACCATATGCATCAATAAATAACATTCATCTCATGAATAATAAACATTCAATATATATATTGATATCATTTAATGGGCAAATTTAGTTAGTATAAAATCTAATTTTGAATCAAAATAAACTCCTTTATTTTAATCCAAATTTAAATCAAAATAAACCTCTTTTTTTTAATTTATCCAATTTTGAATAAAATAAATTATTTTATTTTAATCAAAATCTTTAATCAAAATAAACTCATTTATTTTAATTAATTATAGAATCTAATTGCAAAGTCAATAAACTCCTTTATTTAAGGAAATACAATTTCTCATTCCTATTCACAAATAAACTCCTTTATTTTGAATAATATGAAATCTTATTTCATAAATAAATAAACTCTTTATTTAAAGAAACATGGAATCCAGCTTTTCAACTCCAATTAGTTATCATGAAATCTAATTCCAACTCTATTTAGTTAGTATGAAATCAAATTTTAAAATTAAAATAAACTTTTTATTTTAAGATAAAAATAAACCTTTTATTTTTAAAATTAAAATAAACTTTTAATTTTAATTATAAAATTATTAAAAATATTATATATATTGTATATTCACGTGGATTACTACGTGAAAAAAGGATACTTAATTCACATATATTAATATATATAGATATGATAGTTAACCAAAGATAACCCGATAACTTTTGAATAAGTATTATATCATATATAATATATAACATGTTTATCATAAACATATTAAAAGTAATCAAGATATATCTTGATTCATGTTTTCCTATATATCCACGTGATTTCATTTTCCAAAACTAACGGTGATCATATATATACTAATGTTAAAATATATATATATATATATATATATATATATATATATATATATATATATATATATATATATAATCTAAATCATGCGAATCACCTAAAATCAAAAAGCAGTTTTTGCGATTCCATTTTTTTTTTTTTTTTAATTTTATACAACAAAATTATGTCCAATTAAATTGTTCTAAACACATATCAACATACATATCAAATTAAAACAATTAATAATTCACATAAAGGTTTGGCTCTGATGCCACTTTAAGGTTATAATATTCATGAACGCAGTCAAATTGCACAAAATATGCGGAAGCATGAAAACTCAGAGTTTTAAAATTTTACAAACCATATACCCGGATCACCCTTTATGCATAATTATTAATTAAACGATAATATGAAAAACAAGAATCATACCCTTGAAGATTTGAGCTTCCTCAGGTACAAGTTCACCTCCAATCTTTTTCGCGTTCAACTTTAATCCACCGGGTTTTGTGAAAGCCCCAAATCTGGGTCCTAAATCACCATAGATCTGGTATAATCATTCTATAACTATTACGGAAGATATAAATATAAATTATTTATACAATAAACTTTACACACTATTCCCCAAGGTCGAGTAACCATAACTTATACACAATTCATTATCCTATCTGACATACACAGATATTATCATACTATACTATTACAAATTAAGCTACACACATAAACTTAAAGCTGGATCTGTCTTTAACCTTTTCTTGTATCTGACGCATTCGTCTTAATTTGCAATATTTATCATGATATAGCAAGGGTGAGCATAAGTTTACCCAGCAAGTATAATTTATTTGAGTATATATAATTATTGAAAGAATTTGAATAATAAGCTGGCTATAATTCTTCAATATAGTTGAGAACTAGCATGAACAAACTTGCACAGCTGAAGAACATTTAACATGAACATATCGATTATATCTAGATCGAATGGTAATGAAGGTGATCACCTTTCATACACGATTAATACATCTGATATATACGAGTAAATTTAACAATTCTTAGACATGGCAATCAACAATGATTAACCATAAGTATATTTGAATGTAACAACTCTAGATCGAGTTAAAGAAAACTTGCTGTTCGATTACGATTCATTATTACGCAATTTATTAAGCTTTATTTAAGACCTAATATATAAATAATATCGATATACAAATTAGAATAATATCATCACAATATAATACTATTATATATATACATAGAATAACCTAAACACATAACACATAACCCTATCAGTCTACAACACACATAAGACTTATAATCAGGTCAAACTATTTCAGTCTGACTTGAGCCCAACAAAATTCTAACATCCCGACGATCTAGTCGAACAAATCTCAAGTCTAAAATCACTAAGACTCGGTCTAAACTAGTTCACAGATATCTTAGATAATTTTATTATCAGTCAAAATAATTTTCATAGTTTCATAATAATTTTAAAATAATTATTACCATTTATCATGATTTTTTAATCATTTATATCGTATTTATAATATATAAAAACCACATTATTCTATTATCATTAATATTTATTTAATATTAAATATTAATGAGAATCATATCATAATATTATAATATATTTATAATATCACAAAGTATTTTAATACTTTAAAATCATATTTATATAATTTTAAAGCAGATTAATTCCATTATCGATAATTGCTATTAATATTAAAATATTAATATTTTCATGACAAAATATCATAAGTATATTTTATAACTTAAAATATTTTATAATACTCAAATCATTTTTATATGATTTTAAAAACATTATTTCTAATTTTCCATAATTTATTTTGTATATTTATTAAATAAATTAATCACCATTAATATTAATTTATTAATGAAACTCATCATAAAATATCAAAAGTTATTAAAAATAACATAAAATATTTTCTAATACCATAATATAATTTTTCATGATTTTCCAAGTATTAAAATTATTTTTAAATAATTTATTTAATATTATAATTAAATAAATTAAATACTTTTATATTCTAAAATATTAAATATTTATGAAATATACCCAAAATAATTAAAAACTAATTTTCTGACTTTGAAATAATTTTTAGGAATTTATTTTGTTTTTTAATAATTAAAAACCATTTTATCTATTTATTAATTAGAATAATTAATTTTAGAAATTAAGTGCCGCTATAGGGGCTTTAGGCAACAAATTCGTCGCTAATTGTGTTCTTGGGCCAAACCCAGAACTTCATAGCCTGTTCGCAGGGTGGGTGGTTTGACCAGCCTTTGATTCATGACTATAAGGTTTCTGGGCTGGGTTAAGTGTTATAATTATAGTATAAGTGTAATATTACAACTATAAACCAATATCCTGGCCAACCTACAACATATCAGAGAGATCTAAGCTCATCAATTCACTGTCAGATCTGTTCTTCAATTTCTGGGTTTTTCAGAATTGAAGAACAGTCGAGGTATCTACCTTTCAATCCTTATAATGCACATCCTGTGTCTGGTTCATGTGATATAAAGGTTTAGAACTGTAGTCTTAATGTCAAGGAACACAAATAATTCACTAGATCAACTCAACAACATTACCAATGCGAGATCTGGGCCGATCAACGTAGGCTAGAAAAACTGTTCTTGAACATTTCTAGAAAACCCAAAAATGTTCATAAACAGACGGTCAACCCAGGTTTGACCTGGTATAACTTTGATTTTGTTAAGCATTTGAGTGATATAAAAGCTTATATATGTAGTCTATATGACAGACTACAACATTAATACAACAACTTGGCCCAACAATTAAACCACAATAAGATCTAGAGTCTCAAAAATCACACCGCCGCACCATTACTCCGGTAATCCGGGTTACATAAAGCGATCGAACGTGGCGATCAACAATGAGTTTGACTGCATAAAACTTACGATCTAGACATGCTATGACTCTATTTTCAATTCCAGATCATAGACAACATGGCATACTACAGATCTATAACTTCAAACACATTAAACAATTTACAGATAAAGATCTAGAGGCCGTGACATTAGGATGTCAGGCCTTATTTTTCGACTTTTCCAGATTCAAGAAATCTTCCATTTTGAGCACTTTGATATTATGGATCTGGAATTTAACAACCCAGATCACTAAACAACAACTTGTTACACAACTTTAAACAACCAATTACAACATATAACATCAGATCATAAGATTTCCAAAATTTAGGGGTTTTATACCGTTTCTAGTTTGATCTTGATTTTCTGATCCTTGATCTTGTTATTGGCTTGCTATGAACTGATCCTAGCTTTGATTCTCACTCTCTCTCACTCTAAGTCTCGAAATTGAAGAGAGAGAATGGGCTTGGAGAAATGATAAACTAAAGTAAGATATTTCTTACTTTTAATCTTTGATCTTTTAAATCTATGGTCACCAATGATGTAATATTTAGTTGGTCACCAACTCTATGATATGACAAGATTCACATTCCAACTTAATAAAATACAAAAAGGGCATTAATGTCATTTAGCTTTCCATTTTAAGAGCATGATGGTAACTTGCTCAACCCTTAGGGTTTAACCCTTAGGGTTTGACCCTTAGGGTTAAAATCTAAGGTTTCCATAAATTAATATTCTAGGATTTTCAGATTAGGGTTTTCAAAATAGAAAATTAATATTTTAAAATTATAATTAGGATTCTATATTTATATTAACATTTCCTAATCATAAGTTCAATCTTGCTAATTAGGATTAACATTTCCTAATTAAAATTGCTAATTTTAGTAGTTAAGTCCATAAATGTACCTTAGGGTTTCAAATGAAACAGTTAGGGTTTCTAATAATTAGGAATTCAAGTAAATCATTAGGGGTTTCCCTAATTATGTTATAATTAATAATGTTTAATCCTTGTACTAGCATTTGAATTCCCAAATTAGGGTTTTTAATTTTCGAATTATGGTTTCAAAATTCCCAGAACTGAAATTAGGGTTTCAAAACCAGTTTTAGGATTTTTTTATCAATCGTAAGAATATTCTAACCGAACGTTGATGTTCTAAATATATACTTAGGGTTTGTCACAAATATAGTTTATATGGTCAACCTTTGACCCTTAACCACATACTGTACACATATAATACCATATTCACAGAACATATACACATATACACTTAATCATGAATAATTCACCAAAATCCTTCACAGAATTTTGAAATCCTCAAAATTCCTTCCCAAAAATATCAAACACATACCCTTATTTTCTGCCTAGGTCTATTATTTGACCTTAAATCCACCATTTAAGATTTTAATAAATTGTCTAATTTCTCGGGTTGTCACGGGTTTGTTTCATTCCTTTGATCAACGTTAGCCACCCAAGTGTTTGGCCTCTAGAGGTGATCCACCAAGGAAGAAGAAATATTCAAGAAGAATGGTGGTTGGCTAAACCCTAGTTTTCTATCTCTATAGAAAAAGAACGTACTCTCCAACTATTGGAATCACGTCTGTTTTGAAAAAGTCAACAACTCCCTCACCCATAATAAGACTCCTCTTATTTATAGATGTGGACAACCCTCCTTAAGAATTAAGGAATTGAGTTTTATTTTAATTAATTAAAATTCTTTAATTAATTAGCCTCCCAATCTTATTAGGAATAAATGAGAGTACTAATATTAAATTAATTTCCAAATCATTAGAAATTAAAATAATAATAATTGTAATAATATTAATAAGACTCCTCTTATTAATTTATATATTTAATATTTTCAAAATATTAAATAATAAATATTAAGCTATTTAATTTATTCTATCACCATAGATTAAATTAAATACACATAACTATATTATTACGATTATGCCATTAGCTTCTTAAATAATTATTCTTCCTTTTATGGGCGTGACCTTTAGGTTCTCCATATTAAACCTAGGTTGTGAATAAATCAATTAGAACAATTATAATCTTATTTAAATAAATAAATTAAACTATTAATTTATTTAAATAAATAATATTTATTCTACATGGATAAGCCTCCCTAGCGATCAACGATTTTCCGGATAATATAGATTTCAACATTAATCATAAAAGAATCTTTGAGTAAATAGTTCTTAGTATAATTCAATCATTCCACCATACAATGTCCCAATTAAATATAAGACATGGAATTCTTTGTCGGTCTTATTTTATTTAATTATATGTATTTAAACTTTTAAATGCACAACTCTAAATAATGCAAATTAGAAACTCATTTCTAATTTCATTACGCCTTAACCAAGGACTCTTTGGTTTGTCATTTATCGAATCACATAGACATTTCTCTTCTTTTACTAGAAGCGGTAGATTCTTTATTGTTCATACATTATCTCCATGTACGACTTATTATACCCAAGCATACCCTTTGATATACCCTAAGGGTCTTAAGGAATATGTGAGACCCCAGATTTTATAAATAAAGATTTAAATTTCTCGAAATATTTTTTTTAATATTATGGTGTGGATTTGATATAATGTTATAGTTGTGGGTAGTATTTATAAATTTTACAAAAGTATGCAAGTTGTTGTATTATATTCGATTGGTTAGGGAATATTCTTTGTGTTCGGGGAATATTAAATGCGACGACACAATCATTGGTGGACCCTACAAATGTAATTATTGTTGGATTGAAAAATGACAAAATATTTTATTGAAAATAACGGCGGAAGTTTTACGATTAATCTTGTTGAACTACTCGATAGTAAAAAATCTGATGTCTGGCGTGGTTGCATAGTAGCTGCGGTATTGATTATTAATGCTTACGTGAGAAGTCACTCGGTTTTGTTCAATTATTGCTATAGTAATTGTTGCATAGTATCTCACGTTATTTGATTCAATTATTATCGATATTTTATATATTATTAAATCAATAATTGAAATGACAGAGTTATTAATATTATAAATTGCAATATTAACGATGTCAGAAGTTCGCCTTGAGGAGAGTTTGGTCACCTAATTCATGGCGCGATAGGAGAAACCCTTATTGGAAAGCCCCTCTTTCACAGGAACGACACAGTCGATTAATATTGTAAATTATAATAAAGGTGATAAATGTTGTTAAAATTATTAATGTGATTTTTATGAGGTATTTGTGTAAGTTTTGCTTATTTTATGAATCTCCATTTACCCATTTTCAAAATAATCGGTAGAAAATTATTTAAAGGTGGGGCCCACATGTGGGGCCATATGTGTTGGGAAATAATTTTGGAAATGGAAGAGTATACGTATGGAAGTATGTGTGTTTTGAGTATATAGTGGAAGAAAATGATATGTGAAAGTGATAGGTGTGTGATGTGTGTGTGAGTGGGAAATGGTGGAAAAGTAGTAGTGTGATAGTGATGTGTAAGAGTGTAGTGAATTTGATTATTATGTGGGTGGGGGATTGATGTTGGTTTTGGGGGGGAAAAATTAAGTGGTGTATATATAATATTGATATATATAAGTTGAAAACATTTGTTTATATATGTATTATATTTTAATTTTTGTTGTGATTTTATTGGTTAGTTGATTGACTTTATTATATTTGGTTGAAGAAATAGATCTGCAGAATTATTTTTCCTTGCATACACTTCCATTCTCCTATAAATAAATAAGCTCATTCCTTCATTATTTCTTACAAATTCACTTTGAAACTCCAGAGAGAAATTATAGAGAAACTATAGAAAAGTATTCGCTACTTCCTACTCTTATATCCAGTTCTTTTTACGGTAAGGGGTGTTATTTCTTTGGTATTCAAGAAGAGAACTTCTGTTATTCCATCTTTATTATTCTGTTGGAATAACCTGTATACTGTTAGGTTTGTAATATTCAAGAACGCAATCAAATTGCAAAAATTAAAGCGAGCGAGTAAAATCGAGTTTAAAAAAATTTACAAACCATATACGGATCACCCTTTATGCATAATTATTAATTAAGCGAAAAGATAAAGAATAAAATCATACCCTTGAAGATCGAGCTTCCTCGGTACAAGTTCACCTCCAAATCCTTTCGCGTTCAACTGAATCTACTAGGGTTTTGTTCCTTCCTTTGATCAACATTAGCCACCCATATGTTTGGCCTCTGAGGTGATCCACCAAGGAATAATAATGATTCAAGAAGAAGGGGTATTGGCTCTACCCTAGTTTTCTATCTCTATAGAAAAGCGTCTACTCTCCCAAAATTGGAATTATTAAATGCGTTATTAAAAATCAACAACCCCATCACCCATAATAAGACTCCTCTTATTTATAGATGTGGGCAACCCACCTTAACAATTAAGGAATTGGGTTTTAATTAATTAAACTCTTTTAATTAATTAAGCTCCCTAATCTTATTAGGGATAATTAATTAAACTCCTTTAACTAATTTTCCTTCCTAATCCAATTAGGAATAAATGAGAGTACTTATATTAAATTAATTCCTAAACTCTTTTAGAAATTAAAATAATAATAATTGTAATAATATTAATAAGACTCCTCTTATTAATTTATATTTAATATTTCTAAAATATTAAATAATAAATATTAAGCTATTTAATTTATTCTATCATCATAGATTAAATTAAATATACATAACATATTATTACGATTATGCCATTTACTTCTTAAATAATTATTCTTCCTTTTATGGTGTGACCCTTTAGGTTCTCCATATTAAACCTTATTGTGAATAAATCAATTAGAACAATTCTAATCTTATTTAAATAAATAAATTAAACAATTAATTTATTTAAATAAATAATATTTATTCTACAATAGGGATAAGCCTCCCTAGCGATCAACGACTTTCCAGATAATATAGATTTCAACATTAATCATTAAAGAACCTTTGAGTAAATAGTTACCGCACAATTCAATCCTTCCACCATACAATGTCCCAATTAAATATAAGACATGGAATTACTCACAAGTCTTATTTTATTTAATTATATGTATTTCGATCCTTAAATGCACAACTCAAATAATGCAAATTAGAAACTCCTTTCTAATTTCATTACGCTTATAACCAAGGACTCTTGGGTTGTCATTTATCGAATCACATAGGACATTTCTCTTCTTTTATTAGAAGTGGTAGATTCTTTATTGATCATACATTATCTCCATGTACAACTTATTATACCCAAGCATACCCTTTGATATACCCTAAGGGTCTTAAGAAATAAGTCAAAGTATAACTCATCATACACAAGATACTATGATGATCTCAAGTCCAAGGATCACTTGTATTACTATCACTACGAAATTTTATTGACAGCAAATAAAACTCCATTAGGTATTCCTTAGCGAGCCACGTTCAAATGAACTTATTCTCTAATAAGCACCTACATACTTGCTTTAGTGTCTCCACACAAATGATCATGAGATCAATCATCCTCATCCAATGAGCAACTGCAACGTATGTACCAATCTATCCCGGATTCACTAATCCTCAATTTAGTAATCCAACGATTGGGAACTATTTTAGTTTTAAGCTTTCAAAGAATTTAGATCTCATTAAAATGATCATCATCATTATTCTAAAAGCATTGCTTAAAACTATGAGTTTATCACATATTATAAAACAAACATCATGTAGATAATTAAAAGCCTTTAATAAATTAATACTTTTTATTAATAAATGAATAAGATTGTTACAAAGTATATGCTTTATCATCAAACATGATTGGCTTGTGTGCATACTACTTTCAATCTCCCACTTGCACTAAAGCCATAAATCATGGTAACTCATACTCTTCTTCTCTAAGTGACGATTATCCCATTGTTGGATAAGCTTTAATTAATGGATATGTAATGTTGTTCATGAGAGTCCACTATCTCTATAGTGATTTCCCATCTTTCAATGATTCTAATAATCAAATGAAAGTGCCACAACACATGTTTAGATCCAAGATGAGACTTAGGAACTATTCCTAGTTCTATAATGAACTTTTAATCCAAACAATCAACTTGCGACTTCATTTATAGCTATTTACTTTGTCTTTATCACTAAACCAAAGAACTCTTTCTTTGTTTGGAACCTTTCCAATTCAACGCACCTTTCGCTCAAGGTAACCCTTTACCTTAAAGTGGATTTTTACGTTGTCTTGAGTACATTTGAAAAACTTGAGTCATTAAGCCCTCTAGTTTTAATTAAGACCCACCATGAATATGATCACATCCTTAGTGCCGGTTAGTTAAGCACTTTAAGATGTTTTCAACGACTCATAGTGAACTTCTCCATAATATGACCGATCAACATCGGTCTCGTACATTTCATTGCATGCATGATTGTTACTCATGCGACCTCTCTTTTCGAGAGTCCGTGGGGACTATTAAGAGATACACTCCATGGCTCATCAACATGAGACATCTCTTGGAGTTTGCCATGCTAAACGACTTTAGCATCAAATGAATATACGTTCCTTGGGTTAAGTCGAGCATCCTCTTAAATCTATCTATATAGATTTATATCCCCAATTAAGATACTCTTCCAAATCATTCATGGAGGAATGTTTGAACAACTTTATCTTTTACGATTGTAGCATTGATAAGTTATTCCTCATCCGTAGTATATCAACATATAGTACTAGGAATGTCACGATGCTCCCACTGACCCTTTTGTACACACTAGGTTCATTCTTATTTTTGATAAAATCAAACTCTTTTGATTGCCTCATCAAAACGAATGTTCCATATTTGAGAAACTTACTTGATCCATTTCTCGAGTGTATTACAACACTTAACTCATCGTATGTAATCGGATCATCATCTTCTATGATGTGTACCTCATCATCATCATCTATGATGAATCTATACCTCCTAGGTATCTTCGGTACTATTCCAGATTTACGATTCGGTTGTGGTACAACAGGTCTATCTATAGGTTCCTCTTATTTGACTTATAGTGTTTTGTGGTTCTTGAACTTTTCAAGATCTATTATCCTCCCACTAGCCCCTTCAATAATAAACACATTTATCTTAGAAGGCATCGTGTTTCGCAACAAACACCTTTTGCTAAGTAGGATTATAGAACATATACCCTAAACTTACTTTAGGATGTCCCACAAATTGTACTTGTCAAATCTTGTCCCAAGCTTATCCTTTGAAACCTTTTCACATAAGTTGGACAACCCCTTATCTTAACATACTTAAGATTAGAATCCTCCACATCCATAACTTTTATGGAGTCTTGGGGTGGGATTTTGAGGTTACCATTTTCCGTAGATGTATGCGTACCATTTCTAGGACATAACCTGAAGGATCTTTGGAATGTCGGTAAAATCATTATGGACCGCACCATGTCCAATAAGGTACGAATTTTCCATTCGATACATCAATCAATTATTGCGTATCGGGATGTTTCTATTATGAGAAACCATTTGAGATGATTTAGAAACTTATTGCACAAGTATTTATTCCTTGATCTAATCAAAGAATCTTAATACTTTGCCAATTTATTTCACTTCGAAATTCTTTGAACCTTTCAAATAATTCACACTTGTATTTCATCAAATACATACATTCAACTCTTTGAATGATCATCTCCTTTTCTTATACTAGTTTGTTCAATTTACAAAATAATTTTTCACGTAAGTCAAGTATACAAAATCCATTAAGTAATCTTTCGATTCTATCTGAAACATTATTATTATAAATAGAACAACAATTGTTCTTAATTATAATACCAAAGATTTCATTGTCTAACAATAAAATGGAAATAATATTTTAACAAGAATGGAATACAATAACAACTTATTGACTTAATAGATTTGCCCGTAGGCATCACTAAACTATAAGTTTCTATGGCTAATATGGCAACCTTTGCTACATTTCCTATATAGGATTACTTATATTTGTTTAGCTTTCTACTTACTTGGTCCTTCATAAATCTATATTTATGATAACCAAAGTCGGTATCCAATACCCAAGTAGAACCTTGACTTAAAGAAAATTTATTTCAATCATGAACAAAAATTGTATTGTGTAGAAACTTCACTAAGCTTCTTTGGTTAACCTTTGCAAGATGCTTCTCGCAGCTTTCTTTTCGATGTCCAGGCTTATTGCGGTGGAAGCAAACTCCTTTGCTATCCATATCGCTTTTGTTCTTATTATCCTTTATTTTTGCCTTTCTATATACCTTCTTTGAATCGTTCTTCTTTTGAAAGATCCTTTGGCCCCTACCAGATGAGACATGGTCTTTCTTGGTTGGAAAGTGACTCTCATCATTTTTCAACATGTTAAGCAAATCAATGTAAGGCGATATCTAGCTTGTTCATATGAAAAATTCACAACAATTGTGAAAGGAGTCCTGGAGTGAGTGCAAGATCAAATCTTGGCTCAACTCTCCATCCATGACAAAACCAGTTGTCCTAATTGATCAATCAAATTGATTATGTTAAGAACTTTTTGTCTGTACTATAGTACCATTGGCCATTCTAGATTGGAAGAGCTCCTTAGATATCTGATATCTATCAGTCCTACTTTCCTCACCATCAACTACTTGATGTGCAGGAATATAGTAGAAGCATCCATAGTTTCATGCTGACGCTGAAGCTCGTTACTCATGGATGCGAGCATGATGCATTGAGCCAACTGTGCATCATCTTGCCACTTTCTAAAAGTAGCAATGTCTTCCTCGTAGGCATTATGCGCAACCATTGCGAGGATAGGCGTATTAAGGACATAAGATAGCTTTTTCACTATGAGAACTATTCTCAAATTCCTTAACCAATCCGTGTAATTCTTGGTTCGATTAATTTAGCATCTAATATGCTTCGCAATGATAGTAATTTTGGACATTGTAAAATTACAGAAATGAATTTGTAATTAACAACATTTTAACATACATTCTTTTATTAATTACCAAAATAATTTAGGGTCTTGTTTTAAATTGGTATCTCCCACTATTTTCTTCAAACTATATTACCCTCACTTATATAGTTCGGAGAAATTTAATTAAAGATCTCTGCTAGTGAGAATAAGGATCCCATTTCAAATGTATATAGCCTTGTGGTGACACAACAAACTATATATAAATAAATAGGTAGACAACTTTTTGTCAATTACATCAACTATGCAACTCCTTTTCTTTTGCCTCTTAGATTATTTTGATCAAGTGGTGGCACATCCGAATCAAAATTATCCAAGTTAAGTCCCACCTAGCACTCCATATATTCAAAAAGAAAATATCATCCTTGTGGTGACACAACAAAACAATATTGTTCAATTTTCTTTATAAGCATCAAATGTGATAAATTATCTTAAATACTTAATACTTGCCTCATGGTGACACAACAAACTCATATTAAATATTTAATACTCTATTAATTTTATCATGCTAGAAAGCGGCGTTCGATATTCCAAATATCTTTGAACGCTTAGGACTTAATATAAAAAAATTGAGGGTTTGTTATTAATTTGTCTCATCTTGTTTAGCAGCATGCACATATATATATAAAATACGCGTCGTATTAATGAACATCTGCGAAGTGTGTTTGCATAATATATAATATATATAGTATAAGCATGCACATATAGAATACTATATTCTACCCGGATTGATTATGGACTTTTATTCTAGTTTGGTTCACTAGAGCCACCAAGTGAACCAAAATTCAAACCCTAGGGGTGCAAGAAATAATATTTAAATATAACTATTACATTTAAACCCTAGGGCTCCATTACAAATCGGGTCTTCAAGCGCTCCTTGCTCCTTGATCTCTAATTCTTCAAAATTAATTCTAACTATTCCTATTACATAACTATTTTAAAATAAATAGAAACCTTGATCGCGATCGAGGGAAGTACATAGGAGGAGATAGAATTTACATTAAGAAAAATTAGAGAAGGCGAGGTACATGATCCCCATTTAATAAAACCCATACACTCATGCATCCAACTAAAATAAAATCCAATCATATTGGTCAATAGTCCATAATCAATCCCATTTATTATCATACACATCACCATATGCATCAATAAATAACATTTATCTCATGAATAATAAACATTAATAATATATATATTGATATCATTTAATGGACAACTTTAGTTAGTATAAAATTTATTTTGAATCAAAATAAACTCCTTTATTTTAATCCAAATTTAAATCAAAATAAAACTATTTTATTTTAATTTATCCAATTTTGAATAAAATAAACTATTTTATTTTAATCAAAATCTTTAATCAAAATAAACTCCTTTATTTTAATTAATTATGGAATCCAATTCCATATAAAAAAAAATTATTAAAGGAAACACGGATTATTTTCCTATTCACAAATAAACTCCTTTATTTTGAGTAATATGAAATCTTATTTCATATTTAAATAAACTCCTTTATTTAAGGAAACACGGATTTTCTTTCTATTCACAAATAAACTCCTTTATTTGAATAATATAAAATCTTATTTTATATCTAAATAAACTCTTTTATTTAAGGAAAGATAGATTCTTTTTTCCTATTCACAAATAAACTCTTTTATTTTGAATAATATGAAATCTAATTTCATATCAAAATAAACTCCTTTATTTAAGGAAAAATAGAATCCAATTTCAACTCTAATTAGTTATCATGGAATCCAATTCCAACTCTAATTAGTTAGCATGAAATTCTAATTTTAAAATTAAAATAAACCTATTATTTTAAAATTAAAATAAACTTTTTATTTTAAATTAAAATAAACTTTTATTTTAATTATAAAATTACTAAAATATTATATATATATATATATATATATATATATATAATATTACGGTAATATAATATATTTTATATATATAATATATATATAAACTATAAACCATAAAACATAACATATTATTACGATTATGCCATTAGCTTCTTAAATAATTATTCTTCCTTTTATGGCGTGACCCTTTAGGTTCTCCATATTAAACCGGTTGTGAATAAATCAATTAGAACAATTATAATCTTATTTAAATAAATAAATTAAACTATTAATTTATTTAAATAAATAATATTTATTCTATATGGATAAGCCTCCTAGCGATCTACGATTTTCCGTATAATATAGATTTCAACATTAATCATAAAAGAACCTTTGAGTAAATAGTTACTGCATGACAATTCAATCATTCCACCATACAATGTCCCAATTAAATATAAGACATGGAATTCTTTATGTCTTATTTTATTTAATTATATGTATTTACGACTCTTAAATGCACAACTCAAATAATGCAAATTAGAAACTCATTTCTAATTTCATTCTACTTTAACCAAGGACTCTTTGGGTTGTCATTTATCGAATCACATAGGACATTTCTCTTCTTTTACTAGAAGCGGTAGATTCTTTATTGTTCATACATTATCTCCATGTACGACTTATTATACCCAAGCATACCCTTTGATATACCCTAAGGGTCTTAAGGAATATGTGAGACCCTCTTTATTTTATAAATAAAGATTTAAATTTCTCGAAATATTTTTTTTAATATTATGGTGTGGATTTGATATAATGTTATAGTTGTGGGTAGTATTTATAAATTTTACAAAGTATGCAAGTTGTTGTATTATATTGGATTGGTCAGGGAATATTCTTTGTGTCGGGGAATATTCGTACGACGACACAATCATTGGTGGACCCCACAACGGAATTATTGTTGGATTGAGAAAATGACAAAAATATTTTATTGAAAATAACGGCGGAAGTTTTACCAATTATCTTTGTTGAACTACTCATTAGTAAAAGTACAAAGATGTCGGCGTGGTTGCGTAAGTAGCACACGGTATTGATTATTAATGCTTACGTGAGAAGTCACTCAGTTTTGTTCAATTATTGCTATAGTAATTGTTGCATAGTATCTCACGTTATTTGATTCAATTATTATCGATATTTTATATATTATTAAATCAATAATTGAAATGACAGAGTTATTAATATTATAAATTGCAATATTAACGATGTCTAGAAGTTCTATGCGAGAGGTTTGGTCACCTAATTACGCGGCCTGATAGGGAGAAACCATTATTGGAAAGCCCCCTCTTTCCTGGGAACGACCTGGTCGATTAATATTGTGAATTATAATAAAGGTGATAAATGTTGTTAAAATTATTAATGTGATTTTTATGAGGTATTTGTGTAAGTTTTGCTTATTTTATGAATCTCCATTTACCCATTTTCAAAATAATCGGTGAAAATTATTTAAAGGTGGGGCCCATGTGAAGGCCATATGTGTTGGGAAATAATTTTGGAAATGGAAGAGTATACGTGTGAAAGTATGTGTGTTTTGAGTATATAGTGGAAGAAAATGATATGTGAAAGTGATAGGTGTGTGATGTGTGTGTGAGTGGGAAATGGTGGAAAAGTAGTAGTGTGATAGTGATGTGTAAGAGTGTAGTGAATTTGATTATTGGGTGGGTGGGGATTGATGTTGGTTATGGGGAGAAAAAATTAAGTGGTGTATATATAATATTGATATATATAAGTTGAAAACATTTGTTTATATATGTATTATATTTTAATTTTGTTGTGATTTTATTGGTTAGTTGATTGACTTTATTGTATTTGGTTGAAGAAATAAATCTGCGAAATTATTTTTTCTTGCAAATACACTTCCATTCTCCTATAAATAGAAGCTCATTCCTTCATTATTTCTTACAAATTCACCGAAACTCCGGAGAGAAATTATAGAAAAACTATAGAAAAGTATTCTCGCTACTTCCCTACTCTTATATCCAGTTCTTTTACTAGTGGGGTGTTATTTCTTTTGTATTCAAGAAGAGAACTTCTGTTATTCCATCTTTATTATTCTGTTGGAATAACCTGTATACTGTTAGGTTTGTAATATTCAAGAACGCAATCAAATTGCAAAAATTAAGCGAAAGCTAGTAAAATCAGAGTTTAAAAAAAATTTACAAACCATATACCCGGATCACCCTTTATGCATAATTATTAATTAAACGAAAAGATAAAGAATAAAATCATACCCTTGAAGATCGAAGCTTCCTCAAATGTACAAGTTCACCTCCAAATCCTTTCGCGTTCAACTTGAATCTACCGGGATTTTGTTCCTTCCTTTGATCAACGTTAGCCACCAATATGTTTGGCCTCTAGAGGTGATCCACCAAGGAATAATAATGATTCAAGAAGAAGGGGTATTGGCTCAACCCTAGTTTTCTATCTCTATAGAAAAGGCGTACTCTCCCACAAATTGGAATTATTACGTACGTTATTAAAAAGTCAACAACCCCCATCACCCATAATAAGACTCCTCTTATTTATAGATGTGGGCAACCCACCTTAACAATTAAGGAATTGGGTTTTAAATAATTAAATTCTTTTAATTAATTAAGCTCCTAATCTTATTACGGATAATTAATTAAACTCCTTTAACTAATTTTCCTTCCTAATCCAATTAGGAATAAATGAGAGTACTTATATTAAATTAATTCCTAAACTCTTTTAGAAATTAAAATAATAATAATTGTAATAATATTAATAAGACTCCTCTTATTAATTTATATTTAATATTTCTAAAATATTAAATAATAAATATTAAGCTATTTAATTTATTCTATCACCATAGATTAAATTAAATATACATAACTATATTATTACGATTATGCCATTAACTTCTTAAATAATTATTCTTCCTTTTATGGTGTGACCCTTTGGGTTCTCCATATTAAACCGGTTGTGAATAAATCAATTAGAACAATTCTAATCTTATTTAAATAAATAAATTAAACAATTAATTAATTTAAATAAATAATATTTATTCTACAATAGGATAAGCCTCCCCTAGCGATCAACGACTTTCCGGATAATATAGATTTCAACATTAATCATTAAAGAACCTTTGAGTAAATAGTTCTGCACAATTCAATCCTTCCACCATACATGTCCCAATTAAATATAAGGCATGGAATTCTTCACAAGTCTTATTTTATTTAATTATATGTATTTCGATCCTTAAATGCACAACTCCAAATAATGCAAATTAGAAACTCCTTTCTAATTTCATTACGCCTTAACCAAGGACTCTTTGGGTTGTCATTTATCGAATCACATAGGACATTTCTCTTCTTTTATTAGAAGTGGTAGATTCTTTATTGATCATACATTATCTCCATGTACAACTTATTATACCCAAGCATACCCTTTGATATACCCTAAGGGTCTTAAGAAATAAGTCAAAGTATAACTCATCATACACAAGATACTATGATGATCTCAAGTCCAAGGATCACTTGTATTACTATCACTACAGGAATTTCTATTGACAGGCAAATAAAACTCCATTAGGTATTCCTTAGCGAGCCACGTTCAGTGAACTTATTCTCTAATAAGCACCTACATACTTGCTTTAGTGTCTCCACACAAATGATCATGAGATCAATCATCCTCATCCAATGAGCAAGCAACGTATGTACCAATCTATCCGGATTCACTAATCCTCAATTTAGTAATCCAACGATTGGGAACTATTTTAGTTTTAAGCTTTCAAAGAATTTAGATCTCATTAAAATGATCATCATCATTATTCTAAAAGCATTGCTTAAAACTATGGGTTTATCACATATTATAAAACAGCATCATGTAGATAATTAAAAGCCTTTAATAAATTAATACTTTTTATTAATAAATGAATAAGATTATTACAAAGTATATGCTTTATCATCAAAACATGATTGGCTTGTGGGCATACTACTTTCATATACGTGGTCTACACCCTATACTTGGTGACATTCTTCTATTATTACATCTTTATTATTACATTGGAATATCACATACGTGTGTTTTACACCTGGACACTGGTTCCATTATTTATTATTCAGTTTTATTATTACGTTTAATATCACATGCGTGTGTTTTTACACCGGACTTCGGTTCCTTATTTATTATTCCGTCTTTATTATTCTTGTTTAATATCATGTCCGTGTGTTTTTACTACTTTGACCTGGTTCCATTATTTATTATTCACTTATTATTCATTGGAACATCACATTTGTTGTAATTTCACGACTGGTTCCATTATTATTATTCTGTTGGAATAACTTTTGTCATGCAATACCGCATGCATGGTGATTTCTTTTGTTATTCCATTCATTATTATACTCAAATGGTTAAAATTTTGACTTCTATACTCCATGAAATTAGTGGAATATCCTTGATATTTGCGCTTCATCCAATATTTTCATGGAAATATTCTTCCGAGCATTCTTGAATTTTACTCTACAAAGCGTTATCATGTTGACAATTTGGACATTATTAGTTCTGAATAAATTAATTAAGTGAACTTGTTTTATTGAATTCTTATATCATTGTCATCGTCCTCATGTTTATATTTTTTTTAAAAGTCATCTATGGCACGTAGAGCATGGATGGACTTGGTATGATTATGACCGAGGATTATTGATTGTAATCATGGTAGTAATGTAACAAGTGATGTGGTAAAAGTCCTCATTGGCGTAGTGCATTGATGGATGATTGTTGGCATGATCATGACCATTGATGAATACACAAATATCATTGGCCTGTAGTACATGGAATTTGTGGTCGTATCTTCCAACCCGACATATGGTGCTACACGGTACTCATTACTATACAATCATTCCATTGAATTCACAACATAATGAATGTATTAACTATCTTCTTATTACAATCATAGTGAAATCCTTTCCCAGGTTCATAAACCGATTACATCATTTGTTGTTCGTAAGTATAATACATACAACCATACTAATCTATTACAAGATGTTTAACTATCCATCTTAGCCTTGCCTTTATCTCTCTTAGAATTCTCAGTACGTTCGACTTTAACTGCAATCATATAATTCACGCAAGAAGTGAGCATAACAAGCTCAGCAAGTCTAACAAAGAATAATATGAATACCACATTCGTGAATTATATGACAATATTCCATAACAGAAAAAATAGTCATGAAGTATTACAAAACATTAATACTTAACAATTCATAACATCAATTCTCAAAGTATATAATAGTTTAGGAATTCTTAACCGGTCGAAAGACCATGAACAGTTTCTTTCTATTTTCATACTTGAAAAGGACATCACAACACTAAGGTTGTACATCCGACATTTCTTACGAGCACTTCTAGGTGATCAGCCTATAGTACTCTATGTTGATCAACATTCATCCGTTAAACGTATTTACGTTTAAGATTTGGCAAACTCGCGTGCCCATCGAATAAACGATGAAAAATACTTTTGTTTGTTCATAGACAAACTTACCTTTGAATCCGTACCAAATACTTGGCATAGGATAGCGTTATCATTTCTATATAGAAAGACATGTATACAAATCAATCTATCTCTTACAAATAGTCTAGCCGAGTTAAAACTGGCATTGACCGTTACTTTAAAATCATTCATGCAACTCATTACAATGAATCATAGAAAACTCGACTAACACAAAGGTTAGACAAACGTTAAGAAAACTTGCCTTCAAGCGTCTTCGAATAATTTATTCAACAGTTCTCAGTCTTTACAGAATCTACATGATATATTCACATAGCACACTGTAATTAGCTACCACAAAATCAATCATATTGTTCCTACCAACTTCTTTCTCTTCTATGTTTTAATTGACTTTATTTCATTAATAAGGTCAATTCAACTTACTACCCTTCATCATCACGCTTGTTAGCGTTCTTACGTTACTAACCGAACTCGATCATCCTTGGTGAAGTACCAATATTGATTACTGTTCACGGTTTATTTATTAACACTTCGTGTTCTTCGCTTACATACTAATAACTTGTGTTTACTTCCTAAGTTCGTCACCATATACACTAGTATATTTAACATAGGAATAGTTTTAGTATGCTTATTAAGTATATAAACATAAATTATAATGGTCTTGAAACTTTGGAGTTTAAACCTAACTCATCCAACATTTCCCTTGTCTTGGGCATGCACATGCCATGGCTCTTATATATAATATCACACTGGCGGCTGCGCCATTTGCAGCCAGGTTATTGATCTAAGCTCTCTCTCCCGTGCCTGCGGAACTTGAACTCCTACGAATGAATGGCGTTACGGTGCCACTCTCTTCAAGAGCTCATTACATTATGCATGGCAATTTGCAAGACGGCACAAACTAGCTTTGTCTCAGCGTTGCGGTGCTGCACCTCGAACTCGTAAAAAATTGCATAGATAAAATTTTTGTGAACTTCCCGACTTCATAACTTCTTCGTTATAAGCCCGAATTGGTCCGTTCAAAAGCCTACAACTCATAAATCACATACTCTACGAATTCATGTAAGAATTTTTTAATTTTGAATCCGTTAACTCAAAATTCACTTCTAAGTTCATTATTAAGCATTCGTTTAACGTTCTTGAGTGTTCAATACTCGTTTTCTTCGTTTTAAGTCAGTATTCGACGATTCTTGAGTCCACAACTCTTGAATACCATATCTCACGTGTTGATATTGAAAACCAACATTTCCAAGTCTCACGACAACTTTTGACTACTAATCCGGGATTTCTACGTTTTCGACGTTTAACGTCTAATTCCGTAAAATTCACCATAACTTCGTTACTTGTGTTTTATTTACCAAATCAAATGGAACAACTCCATTGATTTCATATCTACATCCTAACCAAGCAAGATGCACATATCCTAATAGCGATGGTTTTCAATTTGTCCATCAACAACCATATTCATCATTAAATGATTTCTACGGTTTAAACTTACGTAAACCCTTACGATTCCTATTTACACATGACTTATAAATATTTTACTCATTACAAGCCATCCTTATTCCTCCATAAGAGGCATGCTCCACCAATCTATGATTCTTTATAATCAAAGAAATCAAAAAGATGGGAAAACTAATATTAATGGAATATTACCTTTCCGTTCTTGCTAAACTTCTAATGAAAAGCTTCAAAGTAGGATGATTGCTTGTTTCTAGCTATTTCTCTCTCAAAATATAAGTTGGACAATCTTTGAAAAACCATCAAATGACCAACATAAGCCTTTCTTTTATAGGCAACCAAATGGAGGGTATAATGGTCAATAAGTAACCTCCTTACTATTCAATTCTTTCTAACCAAGTAATTTACTTGGTCATCAAATAGATTACTTTACTTGACCACCAAGTGGTGGCCCACATGCTCCATACACTCATCCATGGGGTTGCCCCATGGGTTTTACCCATTCGGTGACCCATCGGTTCGATCCATGGTTCGGTTTCTTGGATCGAGCTTAATTAAACATAACATTGGGCCTTGACTTGGGCTTAAATACATAATTCATTGGGCTTGATTACTCAATTACTTGGGCTTGATATAATCCAAATCCAATTGGATCATATTAAGTCCTTAAACTCTAAATCCAATAACACCAATCGTATTCTACACGTATAATTCACGTATTCTCTTCGTATAGTACTCGTACAATATTCGTATTATACATCGTATTAAATCTTCATACTATACTCATATACTAAATAGTATCACATTCAGATAACGTATAATAATCATCATCGTAATTCATTATATATATCTCATTTCCTTCTCGAAATCATTTTTCCCAACCCTTAGGTTTTAAGTCCGCATGAAAAAACTTCATTTGCCATAAATGAAATATTATTAGATATTCCATCTCGCCTTCATATTCTATCATTCTATCATTACGCGTTCTTGGAATTTCAAACTTAATTCGAAAAATGGATGAATAGTGTTTTTAAAATTTCTCGAAAAACTTTTTTTTTCGCTTTTGAAATTCAAAAATAATTAATTCTAGCAGCACATAGCGAATACTAACCACATCCGCATTCTAGGTCATAGAATCCACCTTCACATAGCTTACTCACATAAATAATCAATTAAATTCATTTAATTCATAATCAAATAAAAATTTAATTCTCATATAAATCCAGATTTTCTCGGTTACATTCTCCCCTTAATAAGGATTTGTCCCCCGAATCTCGCTTATAATTACATAAACAAATGAGGAAAATTTTCCTTCATTTTACTTTCGAGTTCCCGTTGCTTCTTTCAAAGATTGTGGTTTCTCCAAATAACCTTCACCAAGGTATTATCTTATTTCTCAAAACTTGTTCCTTCCTATCAACAATTTGAATTGGAAGTTCTTCATACGATAAATCTTTCTCTCTCTGAATAGATTCATACTCTATTACGTGTTTATAGTCCCAAACATAGGGACGCAACACGAGACACGTGAAACACATTGTGAATATACGCTCCATTTACGGAGGTAAAGGCTACTTCATAAGCTACCTCTCTACCCTTCTTAAAATTTCAAAAGGTCCTATAAACCTTGGACTTAACTTCCCTTTCTTCCCAAAATGTATCTTCCCTTTCCAAGGCGATACTTTCAGAAAGACATAAGACCCTACTTCAAATTCTCTCTTTTCTCTGTGAGGATCGGCATACTTCTTCTGCCTATCTTGAGCCGCTACCAATCGAGTACGTATTAGCTTTACCATGTCCGCCGTTTGTTGTACCAACTCAGGTCCCAACATCCGACGTTCACCCACTTCATCCCAACATAATGGAGTTCTACACTTCCTTCCATACAACGCTTCGTAAGGCGGCATACCTATACTAGCGTGAAAACTATTGTTGTACGCAAATTCTACCAACGGTAGATGGTCGTCCCAACTCCCTTTGAAATCCATAACGCAAGATCTTAACATATCTTCAAGCGTTTGAATTGTCCGTTCACTTTGTCCATCCATCTGAGGATGATACGCCGTACTCAATTTCAACTGTGTTCCCATTTGCTCTTGAAAACTCCTTCAAAAGTTCGATGTTAATCGTGGATCACGATCTGACACAATCGAAATAGGTACTTCATATCTTGAAATAATTTCTTTGACATACAGTTTAGCTAATTATTCTAGGTTATACCTAACTCCTATTGGTAGACAATGAGCCAATTTCGTCAATCGATCCACTATCACCCAAATAGCATCGTATCCTTTCCTTGTTGTTGGAAGTCCCACCACAAAGTCCATTGTGATGTGCTCCCATTTCCACTCAGGAATTTCTAATGATTGCAATAACCCACTAGGTCGTTGGTTGTTCAAATTTCCTTAACCTTTTGACAAGTTAAGCACCTACTAACATATTCTGTCTATCTCCCTTTTTCATGTTTGGCCACCAAAAGTTCTCGACGAAGGTCTTGATACATCTTCGTACTATCGGGATGTATCGAGTACCTCAAACTATGGGCCTCACTCATTATCTCCTCTTTTAATTCGGAATTATTTGGAACCCAAATTCTTCATTCAAAACGCAGTAATCCCTCCTTATAGAGGTTATACTTAGTCTTTTCTTCATCTTCTATCCTCTTCTTCATATGATTCGCATTCCTCGTTGCTCAATTTCACTTCCTTAACACGTTCCACTATGGTCGGTTGAGTCTCCATGGAAAATAACATCTCCTCTGCTTCATCCGGTAATTTAACTTCTAATTCCATTCTTGCCATCGCTATTACTAACTCATTCTGAGTCGTTAACATTGATGCTTTCTCTACCCTTCCTACTTAGCGCGCTCGGCTACTACATTTGCTTTCCCCGATGATATAAAATATCACAATCGTAATCTTTTATTAGTTCCAACCACCTTCTTTGCCTCATATTCAACTCCTTCTGTGTGAAGATATATTTCAGACTTTTATGGTCCGTGTATATCTCACACTTCTCACCATATAGATAATGCCTCCATATTTTTAAGGCAAAAACTACAGCTGCCAATTCTAGATCATGAGTAGGATAGGCCTTCTCATAATCCTTTAATTGACGTGACGCATACGCAATGACCTTGCCATGCTGCATGAGCACGCAACCCAGTCCTCTATGTGAAGCATCGCTATACACTACAAAATTCCCCATATCATCCGGCAAAGACAATACAGGTGCCTCACTTAACCTCTTCTTTAGTTCTTGAAAACTATTCTCACGTTTTTCAGTGCACACACACTTCACCGACTTCCTCATCAAATTTGTCAGTGGAGTAGCTATTTTAGAAAAGTCCTGGATGAACCTTCTATAGTATCTCGCTAACCCCATAAAACTCTGAACCTCAGTTGGCGTTTTTGGTTGTTCCCACTCATTAACTACTTCTACCTTTGTTGGATCCACGGAAATGCCATCTTTATCAATAACATGTCCTAGAAACTGCACTCGTTCAAGCCAAAATTCACACTTTGTGAATTTTGCATACAACTTTTCCTTCCGTAGTGTTTCCAACACTATCCTTAAATGTTCAACATGATCTTCTGGCGTCTTAGAATAGACTAGAATATCATCAATGAACACTACAACAAACTTGTCCAAATACTATTTGAACACTCTGTTCATCATATCCATAAATGCGGCTGGCGCATTAGTCAATCCAAATGACATCACCAAAAACTCGTAATGACCATAACGAGTCCTGAATGTCGTCTTAGGTACATCCTCCTTTCTCACTTTTAACTGGTGATACCCCGTATGCAAATCTATTTTAGAAAAATACTTTTCCCCTTTCAACTGATCAAATAGATCATCGATCCTGGGCAACGGGTATTTATTCTTAATCGTTAACTTGTTCAACTCTCGATAGTCGATACAAAGTCGTAACGACCCATCCTTTTTCTTTACAAACAATATCGGTGCTCCCCAAGGAGACACACTCGGTTGAATGTACTTCCTGTCTAATAGTTCTTGTAATTGAACCATTAACTCCTTCATCTCAACTGGCGCCATCCGATATGGTGCCCTTGAAACTGGTGTCGTACCCGGTAATAGATCAATCACAAATTCGACTTCCCTATCCGGTGGAATACCCAGTAATTCCTCCGAAAATACATCCATGAACTCTTGAACTATAGGTATCTGGTCCAAGGATGCTCCCACTCTTTGGGTATCCACAACATGGCATAAATAACCTACACACCCCTTTCTCAACATCTTCCTAGCTTGTGTCATCGTTAGACAACAAGAGCGCCTCGGTGATTTACTACCGAAGAACACTACCTTGGTTTTCTTAGAAAGCCAAAGGTTCACACTTTTCCTATGGCAATCTATTATAGCCTTATGGTTAATCAACCAATCCATACCAAGAATTACATCGAATTCTTTTAACCTTATCGGTACCAAATCTACCGATAACTTATTACCTCTAATATTAATCCTTATGACCTAATATTTAATCGCAAATCACAATCCTAGATGAATATGTTCATTGGGATTATCTTCATTTACCTTAACGCCTAAAGGTATTATTACTAAACCTAACTTTCGAGGATTAAACCTAAAACTAATTTTTTCTTAGCAAATTCATTATATATAAAAAACAAAAAGAACAAGTAGCACCCCGTCAAATAACACATAAGCATTTATTTCATTGGCTGAATGATACTTACTACTACATCCAGATGATGATGTAACCGCATTTTGGACAGTCATATTAAGAGTACGGGCTGAGGGTCTACCCACTGACGGTGTTGGTCCAGTAATGGCTAACTTACCACTACCAGAACCCTTATTTCCCTCTAACCCTTTCTTCGGGCAATTTCTTGCCATGTGGTCCAACGATCCAAACAAAACAACCATGATTTTTCTTAGGGTTAGACAAATTGGGTGATAAATGTCCCTCCCCCCCACAGTTTGTAACAAATTGATTTTCCCTTTAAATAGACTCCCAAATGAGTCTTTCCGCATGTCTTGCATGCCTCCATCCTACGCTTAGGATCTCCTTATTTCACCCTAGTATTCCCAGGGTTAAAGCTTTTCCTCTTTGGCATATTGCCACTACCACTGGCAACCTCTGCCTTATTTCCTCCCTCTCTTTTATTCTTATTCTTTCTTTCCTTGTGGTACTGAGTCAACGCCTCACTACCACCTTCAGCTATAATTGCTTTTTCCAGAATGGTCCCAGTAGGAAGCACTCTGAAACACCAAATCCTATTATAGAGCTAGGGTTTGAGCCCCGCTCAAACCTCTGAGCCTTCCTCTCTCTCTCGTGTCCACTTGATGTGGAGCAAATCTTGCCAATTCATTGAATTTGGCTGCGTACTGGGGAACTATCATATCCCCTTGTTTAAGTTCCAAGAACTTAATCTCCATTCATACTTGCATGCTAGTAGGGAAGTAGTTCTCAAGAATACCTTCTTGAACTGTTCCCATGTAATCGCCTCTTCTTCTAGCCCCACCCTGGGAGCCTCCCACCATGGTTGGCCTCCCCTTTCATCATCATATAAGTCGCAAAGAAGTCTTTTGCCTCACCCACATTTGTAATAACAAACGCCTTCTCTCTCTCTTTTCACCCACGTCTGGCCTCTAATGGGTCCATCGTTCCTCCTGAACTCCGGAGGACCCACACTTTTGAATTCTTTAAAGGTAGTTGTTCTAGCTACCCTAGGTGCTACGAAATTCCACCCCAACTTGATTAAATGCTTGCATTAATAAATTAACGAACTCTTGCATATAGGTTATTAGGACCCCTTGATTTTCGTTATGTGACTCAACCTCTTGGTTACGTTGTCTCCTTCAAGCATATATTGATTAAATAAATAAAGTTTCATTATTATATTTATTTAATTACTTAGTTATCATTCCCAAATAATAACTTCATACCACAACAAGCACATTAAATAAAAACTTCTTCATTATATTAATATGCTTTCATAGTCAAAACTATTTACACTTTGCTTCCATAGCCAAAAGCTATTACATTACTATCCCGCGATTGACTTCTTTAAAAAGACTACCCTTTAATTATACAAAAGAGGGATTTACGTCACTACACATATACCAAAAAGATCTAATGATCTACTAACACCGCTTTTTTGGCATTCTCATGTTTCTGATTTGCTAAAATCGAAACAATATCTCGACTAATCGTATGTCGAGTCTGCCTTGACTCAATAGAATAACAAGCAATTTTCAGCTTGAAATCCTCGTGAGCACAGTCATGGATGTAAGACATCTTTGCTATCTTCTGGTCTTTTTCAACCAGTTTCTTTTGAAGCTCTACGACCTCTTCCTTATAATCCCTAGCCTTATCTCATCAGCACTTTCTCATCGTGCTCTGACTCAAAATTTTCCTCTGCAGACTCCTTCGCCTCATATAGGGCGGTAATCTCCTCATTCTGTGTCTGCACCACTGTGCGCAGTTGCACATTCCTATCAAGCCCGACCAGGTACAATGAACTCATTGCATCTGGAGGTGTTGACTCTTGAGTAGGTACCACCGTATTAATCGATGTTACCTGCATATCCTCCTCCGCATCTATCATCATATTCAAGTATGATGCTATTCCTATTGTTTCCTCGGAGTAATCTTCCTCGAAAATGTACTCCTCTAGATCAGAATCTCCCAGAACCACTATCGGTACCTATGCCACTGGCATAGGTACTATCTCCACTCGGTTCACAGACTCTTCACTCACCACATGAATGTCTTTATACATCAAGCTATCGTTTGACATCTACAATAACACATAACATGTTGATTAGTACATAATACACAATAGTATAATCATAAATCACATTTAATTTATTTAGGATTATTTTCCATCTTTTAAATCTTTCGGTACTGAGTTTTCTCAATACCTTATTAACTCATTCGACTCAAATTTACTTTCTTCGGACTTTACCTTCCTTACGAGGTTATTAGCCTAAGGTTCTTCCCCCTTAAGTTTTATAACCTAATGCTTTGATACCAACCTCATGACGCCCCCAAATTCGGTATCTTCCAACCCGACATATGGTGCTACACTACGACTTACATAACTATACAATCATTCCATTGAAAACACAACATAATGAATGTATTAACTATCTTCTTATTACAATCATAATAAAATCCTTTCCCGTGTTCATAAACCGATTACATCATTTGTTGTTCATAAGTATAATACATACAATCATACTAATCTATTACAAGATGTTTAACTATCCATCTTAGCCTTGCCTTTATCTCTCTTAGAATTCTCAAGATGCTTAAACTTTAACTCGCAATCATATAATTCACGCAAGAAGTGAGCATAACAAGCTCATCAAGTCTAACAAAGAATAATATCAATACCACATTCATGAATTATATGACAATCTTCCATAACTGAACAAATAGTGATGAAGTATTACAAAACATTAATACTTTAACAATTCATAACATCAATTTCAAAAGTATATAATAGCTTAGGAATTCTAAACCAGTCGAAAGACCATGAAAAGTCTCTTTCTATTTTCATACTTAAAAAGGACATCACAGCACTAAGGTAGTACATCCGACATTTCTAACGAGCACTTCTAGGTGATCAGCCTATAGTACTCTATGTTGATCAACATTCATCCGTTAAACGTATTTACGTTTAAGATTTGGCAAACTCGCGTGCCCATCGAATAAACGATGAAAAATACTTTTGTTTGTTCATAGACAAACTTACCTTTGAATCCGTACCAAATACTTGGCATAGGATAGCGTTATCATTTCTATATAGAAAGACATGTATACAAATCAATCTATCTCTTACGAATAGTCTAGCCGAGTTAAAACTGGCATTGACCCTTTCTTTAAAATCATTCATGCAACTCATTACAATGAATCACAAAAAACTTGACTAACACGAAGGTTAGACAAGCGTTAAGAAAACTTGCCTTCAAGCGTCTTCGAATAATTTATTCAACAGTTCTCAGTCTTTACAGAATCTACATGATATATTCACATAGCACACTATAATTAGCTACCACACAATCAATCACATTGTTTCTACCAACTTCTTTCTCTTCTATGTTTTAATTGACTTTATTTCGTTAATAATGTCAATACGACTTACTACCCTTCATCACGGCTTGTTAACGTTCTTACGTTACTAACCGAACTCAATCATCATTGGTGAAGTACCAATGTTGATTACCGTTCACGGTTTATTTATTAACACTTCGTGTTCTTCGTTTACATACTAATAACTTGTGTTTAATTCCTAAGTTCATCACCATATACACTAGTATATGTAACATAGGAATAGTTTTAGTATGCTTATTAAGTATATAAACTTAACTTATAATGGTCTTGAAACTTTGGAGTTTAAACCTAACTTGTCCAACATTTCCCTGTCTTGGGGTGCGCATGGCTGTATTTATATATAACATCTGGGCGCATTCTATGGCTGCAGTTCATGATACCTAACTCTCGTCCCGGCGTTGCTGCGCTAAATAACCTACGTGTGAATGGCGCATTACTGCGCGCCACTCTTGAAGAGCTCATTACACTTTGTCCATGCATCTCGATGCGGCGCTTAATAACTAGCTTTGTCAGCTGTTGCGCTGCTGACCTCGAACTTCGAAAAAAAATTATGCATAAAAAATTTTAGTGAACTTCCCGACTTCATAACTTCTTCGTTATAAGCTCGATTTGGTCCGTTCAAAAGCCTACAACTCATAAATCACATACTCTACGCGTTCATGTAAGAATTTTACAATTCTGAATCCGTTAACTCAAAATTCATTTCAAAGTTCATTATTAAGCGTTCGTTTAACGTTCTTAAGCGTTCAATACTTATTTTCTTCATTTTAAGTCAGAATTCAACGATTCTTGAGTCCACAACTCTTGAATACCATATCTCATATGTTTACATTTAAAACTAACATTTCCAAGTCTCACGACAACTTTTGACTATTAATCCGAGATTTCTACGTTTTTGACGTTTAACGTCTAATTCCGTAAAATTCGCCATAACTTCGTTACTTGTGTTTTATTTACCAAATCAAATGGAACAACTCCATTAATTTCATATCTACATCCTAACCAAGCAAGATGCACATATCCTAATAGCGATGGTTTTCAATTTGTCCATCAACAACCATGTTCATCATTCAATATTTTCTACGATTTAAACTTACGTAAATCTTTACGATTTCTATTTATACATGACTTATAAAGGTTTTACTCCTTACAAGCCATCCTTATTCCTCCATAAGAGGCATGCTCCACCAATCTATGATTCTTTATAACAAAGAAATCAAAAAGATGGGAAAACTAATATTAATGGAATATTACCTTTACGTTCTTGCTAAACTTCTAATGAAAAGCTTCAAAGTAGGATGATTGCTTGTTTCTAGCTATTTCTCTCTCAAAATATAAGTTGGACAATCTTTGAAAAACCATCAAATGACCAACATAAGCCTTTCTTTTATAGGCAACCAAATTGAGGGTATAATGGTCAATAAGTAACCTCCTTGCTATTCAATTCTTTCTAACCAAGTAATTTACTTGGTCATCAAATAGATTACTTTACTTGACCACCAAGTGGCCAGCCCACATGCTCCATGGGTCATCCCCATGGGTTGTCCCATGGGTTTTACCCATTCGGTGACCCATCGGTTCGATCCGCGGTTCGATTTCTTGGATCGGGCCTAATTAAACATAACATTGGGCCTTGACTTGGGCTTAAATACATAATTCATTGAGCTTGATTACTCAATTACTTGGGCTTGATATAATCCATTTCCAATTGGATCATATTAAGTCCTTAAACTCTAAATCCAATAACACCAATTGTATTCTACACGTATATTTCACGTATTCTCTTCAGTATAATACTCAAATACGATATTCAGTATTATACGTCAGTATTAAATCTTCATACTATACTCATATACTAAATAGTATCACATTCAGTATATCGTACGCATAATCATCATCAATTCATTATACGTATCTCATTTCCTTCTAAAATCATTTTTCCCAACCCTTAGGTTTTAAGTCCGCAGTAAAAAAACGCTTGCTTTATTAGATATAAATGAAATATTATTAGATATTCCATCTTATCTTCATATTCTATCATTACGCTTTTTTTAGAATTTCAAACTTAATTCTAGCAAAGCGAAAACCAAATGGATGAATAGTGTTTTTACGAAAATTCTCTAAAAAAATTCTCTTTTATTTTCGCTTTGAAAATTCAAAATAATTAATTCTAGCACATAGCCCGAATACTAACCACATCCAACATTGATTCTAGGTCATAGAATGACCTTCACATAGCTTACTCACATAAATAATCAATTAAATTCATTTAATTCACATAATCAAATAAAATTTTAATTCTCATATAAATTGGCTATGTGGTCCTTTAATTGCCAAGGTTCCGCTACCTGGTCCCTTGTTGACACTTTCCTTCTTCACATTCCTCTTTGGACAGTTTTTAACCATATGATCAGTCGATCCGCACGTAAAACAACCTTGTATCTTCTTCGGACTGGGACAATTGGGCAACATGTGCCCCTCTTGAACACAATTGTAACAAACTCTTTTCTTCTCTAGACAAACTTTTGCATGATTCTTTCCACAAGTTGCACATGGCTCTCTCCCTTTCTTAGTTCCTTCTTTCTTGTTACCCGACTGGGTATTCTCGCTCCACTTTCTTTTGTTCGGATTACTACCAGCACTACTACCTCCTTCAGTAGTCTTCTTCTTCTTCTCCTGATTATAATGGGATGCAGCTTAGCTTCCCCCTTCAGCAATTATCTCTTTCTCCAACAAAGCCGCGAACGTATTAATCTGCAATACGGCTACTTTGTTGTATATACTCGGCTTCAATCCATTCTCAAACTTCTTGCCTTTCGTAATTCCGTATCCACCTGATGAGGTGCAAATCTCGCTAATTCGTTGAATTTAGCAGCATATTCAGATATCGACATGTTCTCCTACTTCAGTCCAAAAACATAACTTCTATTCGAGCTTGCACACTCGACAAAAAGTAGTTCTCAAACAACAACTCCTTGAATCTTGTCCAAGTTACCACAGCTATACCAGCTCTCGCCTGATTAGTCTCCCACCAGTAATTGGCTTCTGCCTTCATCAAATATGTTGCAAAAGTTATCTTTTGCACTTTCTACCACTCGCGCAATGATGAATGCTTTCTCCATCTCCTTCACCCAAGTTTGGGCTTTAATTGGATCCATGGTTCCTTCAAATTTTGGCGGTCCTACCGCTTTAAAATCCTTAAAGTTAGCCAATCTATCGGCTGGCTAATTTCTTGCTCTTACTCTTTCTGCTGGAGCTCTATTTCCCCTTGTTTGGGCTAACTTGTCCACAAAATTCTGCATCGGGTCCACTTGACCTCCTTCTTTATTCACTGAATGCTCTTCTCTTTGATTTTGATTCTATCGTCTAAGCGGCATGATCTGATTTAAATACAAATCTTACATTAATTCTCTTTCTCTAAACAAATTCTTAACACAATAAGAATTCAACACATATTTCTCATACAATCGCATATTTATTCAAATAGCACATAGTACATTTAGTACTTAACACATATTACTATCCCATTTTAAATAAATTTTAGGATTAACCTACACAACTTTACACAAAAAGTTGCAATTCTCCAACTTTACACAAAAAGTTGTAATTCTCCAACTTTAAACAAAAAGTTGTATTAAAACTCACAGCATGTATTTTGTCGTACTATACACGACTGTTGTATAATTTAGTTGTATTTGAATTTTGTACCATGTATTTGGCGACTCAAGATGGGTGATGTATACCTATTTTGGGGGCGTCACAAAATAAGTCAAAGTATAACTCATCATACACAAGATACTATGATGATCTCAAGTTCAAGGATCACTTGTACTACTATCACTACAGGAATTCCTATTGACAAATCAGAGTAAATCGTGGCGACCCCAAAATAGGTCCATTCCATCCAACCCATTCTCGAGTCGCCAAATACATGGTGCGAAACAACTACAACTTTATTATCACAACAATAAAATCGTGAGTTTAAATACAAATATTATCTTCTAGACAATATTTATACTCAAATAAATCCTCATCACATTTATTGATACATTATTTTACAATAATGGTGAGGACTACTAAACAACTCTCTCTAGAACCTTCATTCCATACCCCGACTAGTACTCGCTACATTCTCGCCTCCTCAGAAGAAGAAAAATGGAACAACAAGGAAAAGGGTGAGCTCAACTAGCCCAAGAAAGAATGTTATGACTAAGATAATATACAACAAATTATCGTTAGTCTCCAACAGGAAAAAAATCGATAGAATACAATAGACAACAAGTTTGAGATCAATATTCGCAGTGAAAATAATAATTCATGGAAGAGTTACGTGAGAATGAAATCCACTATAATCTATGAATTTAATGGTCCATCATCAATATTTTATCCCTCAGTAACATCAATCAATATTCATCTCAAATCAAATATTCATCTTTGCACTTCACAGGCCAAAGATATTCATCAATCGGTCATGTTCATCTCAACACCTGTTCATCTTTGCACTAAAGGCCAAAGATATTCATCAGTCGGTCATGTTCATCTCAACACCTGTTCATCTTTGCACTAAAGGCCAAAGATATTCATCGACTTGGTCATGTTCATTTAAACACCGCTCATCTTTTTGCACTACGAGCCAAAGATATTCTTCGAAATCATTCATCTTTTACTACAGTGCCAAAGATATTCAATAATATCATCATTTAAGACCGAGGATGATGAAAAATATTTTTAAAGAAACGAATCCAAAGGAAACAAAATGACAAGGATTAAGGATTAAGGATTCGTACTTTATTTTATCCATGTCCAACAATACCTCAAAAATAATCATAGTGGTGTAAAATTCAAGAATGATCAAAACATGGATACAATCAAAGCTAGTATCCGTAATAGATATTTTAGACGAAAAGAAAAATTTTCATTTTTCTATGAATAATCTGCCGTGATTCGTGAATAGTCTCAGTATACGTGAATAGTGCCGGACACGTGAATAGTAACTCCACACCCAAAGATAGAAATTCCACAAAAAAAAACATCTTCACGCTTCATGAATAGTACTCGTGAATAGTAACTTCGTGAATAGTAACTCATGAATAGTAACTCGTGAATAGTAACTCATGAATAGTAACCCGACATGAAAAAGTTCCAAATTTGATAAAAAGTACCAACCAATATTTCAAAGATAATGATATTGAAGAATTAATATCATTTGAGAAGAAAATAACATCCTTACCTCAAAGAATCGATTGCTTCGGAAGGAAAGGCTCAAGTGATCTTTGAATGAAACTTGTCTTTGACAAAGAACTCTCAAAGTATCTAAATACTCACAAAATACGCCAATAATATAGAGAGAAGAGAGAAAACTTTGTTTCCGGTGTGATTTTCAATTCTAACTTAGCCCTCTATTTATAGGAAAATGTTAGCCCACCAAGCAGACTTGACTGCTACTGATGGCTTTTACTGCTACTATTGCCACCACCACATTTGAAATAAAATTCAGCACATTTTTTCACCAACCACAAGTGGGGCCCACTCAATTCTAGAATTTTCCACCAAAATCAATTATAAACCTAATTTCCGAATCGACACCTCTTAAAATTCACAACAAATCATTCGTGCATTTTTAACGGTTCAAAATTTGTGGACATATACTCAACTTATGTATGTATAACATATCCAAAAATTACAACGATCCAACGGTCGGATTAAAAATTATAATCCCCATGATATATCTCAAAACCCCCGATTTGATTTTTTTAATACCTCCAATCCGATAAAATACCGATAAAACACCTCAACATTAATTCCTTCATTAATAACCACATAAATAAATCCATCATTTATATTCATATAAAATAAATATTTCCTTATCATATGAATCAATAATTAATTATTCACAAATAATATTACGAAATCACAATTATGATGACCAGTGCCGCTCCTGGAAGAAGAGGGCTTCCAATAAGGATCTCTCTTCTCGGGCGCGCATTAGGTGACCAAACCTCTCCTTAGATGTAACTTTCTAGACATTGCCAATAATGTTATCTAATAATATTATTCAAATAATATGAATTATTGATCCGATAATGGGAAATCACCGTGCGGTGACAATTATTGAAACAAAGAATAATATAAAATACCAACGCAAAGAATTATTGAATCAATAAAATAAAATCTTTGAAGAATAATTCTTGTGAAAATTATTGAGTAGTGCCATCTTACGTGCAGATCAATAATTCAACAATCTTGTCTAATACTGTGAGTAGCATCACTTTAACCACGCGACATTCGTATTTTTTAACCACGGTATTCCAATACGGTCTTAATTAGAATAACTATACGATCTTATTGGTAATAACTACGCCTGCTATTTATAACCACCCAAACTTTGTCGTTTTCCTCATCCAATCGCTTTCCAGTTATGGGGCCTACATATTGGCATTGCTATACGTCATTTAATATTCCCCACAGCGATGCGAATATTCTACGACCAAACGAATATTCCCCGACAGTACGAATATTCCACGACCAAACGAATATTCCCCGACAAAAATGAATATTTTATAACCACTTGCTTATTTTGAAATATTTGCGTATTTAACCCTTAACTATCCACATTAATCAAATCAACCCTTACTATTTCAAAATAATAAATAAAGGAAATTCCTTTTTATTTAAAAAATTACGGGGTCTTACAACCTCCCCTCCTTATGAAATTTCGTCCTCGAAATTGACGTACGTACCTGGTGTTTCGAAAAGGTAAAGATACCTCGCTTTCATTTTCGTTTCCAACTCCCGTGTCATTTCCTCAATAAAGATGGTTTCTCCACAAAACTTTAACTTATGGTATAACCTCGATACATGGGTCGTGTTCTTTCCTCTACAAAATCTTGACAGTACCTCCTCGTCACGTTAAGTCTTGGCTATCTCGTCCTGGTTCTATCTCAATGACGTGTTTTGGGTCGTCCACATATTTACGTAACATCGATCGTGAAAACGTTATGAACATCGCCACATACTTGGTGGTAAACGAGTCTATAGGCCACGCTTCCTATTCGATCGAGAATTTCAAATGGATTAATAAATCAAGGTTTGAGCTTTCCTCACCTCACCGATTCTCGCTTTTAAAATAACAACTTCTTGCACCTCCTTCTTCAAATTCATCACTCTGTGTAGCTTGAACAAATTTTAACTTTATCGATTAAAAGTCGATTATACTCAGTATATCATCACGCATCAGATATCATCACGTGGGTACCTAGAGTTTTCATCTCCATCTCTATTATTTGTATATTATACGAAAATGAGTCTTTGACAATATTGTACTCAGTGCTTGTATACGATCTTCTACTCAACACGTCGGCCACCACGTTCGCTTTTCCAGGATGGCATGGTCGAACATGTGTTGAAATGAGTCTCCTCTTGAGTTCTTTCAAGCTTCTCCCACATTCCTTGCTCCATTCAATTTTGTATCTCTACGAGTCAGTTATGATAATGGAATAGCGATTCGAGAATATCCTTCAACGAATCTCCTATAATAACCAACTAAGCTTCTAGAAAGCTACGTATTTCGATTCATCGACTTAGGTTGCTCTCAATCGTGACTCATATCCCAACCTTGGATAAGCGTCCAATGACACCTATCGGTTTTACTATCGCATCGAATATGACGTCCCCTACGAGAGTCTCGCTTAGGTGAATTCCACAAAGGAAGTCACAAGATAAAGGCTCAGTACCAAATTCTATAATTGAATTTTTAACTCCACAAGTTCAATAGGAGCTATTCGATATGAGATTTTAGAAATGAGTTTTGTCTTGGGTTCAAATTCGATACAAAATTTAATATCGAACTTTGGAGTAAGCCAAGAAATTCTTCGTGAAATACGTCGGGAAAAATCAATAACAACAGAATATTATTCAAATCGACGTGTCTTTATTCAAATCCATAACATGGACTAAGAAAATTTGACATCCGTAATAAAACGAATGACTTCATGGCTTGATTGAAAATGTTTGACTACTGATGGTTTGATTGCTTGAATTGAATAACGAGGTTGCTTAAGAATATGAAAACTAATAACCTTATAAAAGCAATCAATTTGGCACGATGAGTAGTTAACCTTAAAATCACATCAAAAGCAAATATCTCTATAGAAATAAGGTTAACGGTAATGTGATAGTGCCAACTTGAATCAAGCAAGATTTTTTTTAACAACGGATGTAATGAAAGTTTCTCCCAAACTGAGTCTCCATAAATAGGTCAAAGTCTAATTTCTCCGTAGTCAAGTTCAAACGTTGAGCGCAAGCAAAGAGATAAAAGAATGGGTAGAAGCAGGGATATCTAGTAAGGTATAAACTTCGCAAGAATTTATAATTAACTAACCTGCTAACCGTTCGGGTTCCTCGTATTTTTGACCGGTCACGACAAACGCTCTTCCAAGAACCGTTGACTTTGACTTTTTCCGGGACATCCTTTTGAGTCACCGCCCACCGCACTAGGTTTCGATATCGTATAATCTCGGCGATATGTCCTTCTTTTCCACAATTATAGCATACCTTAAACTGTTGTGGGCGGTTTGGCTGATATGTCCTCTTTCCGCATTTGTAACATACTGACCGGCGGTCTTTCTCCTCCCTTGGAACCAATTTGCCATTTGGCGCCGACGTCTTCACATGGTCGTTGTTGAATCTCCTCTTTTAAATCTCCTCCCAACTCGCTTTCTTCTATTTTCATGGCCCACGATTACCACCAGAGTGGTTACCGCTTTGTCCGTATTCTTCTTTCTCCACCGGTTATCGTTATTCGATGATCGCTATCTTTGGTATGATCCTCGGTTATGGTCCCTCGGTTGAACGTTACTTTCGTTATCTCGCTTCTAACAACCGAGCCCTCGCTTTACAACATCCTAATAGAGAGAAAATTTATGAGAAATGAGATCTTGACGTATCTGGGTTTCAAACCTCTCGAAACATCCGCGTCATACGCTCCTCATTCTCCACCAAATGAGGTGCAAACCGGATAACTCCGCAAACTTCGCCTCGTCTTTGGGACACCGCCATGTTATTCGCTTTCTAGTCTAATAAACTTCACTTCCTTCATATGACGAATACTTTCAGGAAGTACTTGTCATTGAATCTGCTTTCAAACGCTCTCCCATGACATCTTTGAGTGCAAATTGAATGGGTACGCTTCACGATTCCCACCGATGTCTGCCTCGCCACGCGGAACATAAAGTAGCGAATGGAACTTTACATTCCTTCGTGCATCCCAAGACATCGAATATCTTGGTAATTTGCTTGACCCATGTTTCACGCCATGATCGGATCTCGCTTTCCCTGCACTCGTGGTCCCAACTCTTTGAATCTGCTTGCATTTGTGACCACCCGTGAATTGCTATCATCTCCTCCTCAGATTTTGAACACGAGTCTCCTCGTCTGCGATTTTGCATGAACTGCAAAAACTTCTAAACATCCCCTCGTTCATCATCGCTTTCGGTGGGTGTTATTCACGGGAGGTACATTGCCACCACATTGCACGTTCTCCTCGTTGTTAAGTCTGAGCATCTCCACGGTCTCATTTACACCACTATTAATATTCTCAATCGACATTCTCAATTCTCATCGCAAAACAAGGGTTAATTAAGGAAATCAATCACATAATATCCTATATACTTGACCAACTAACAAATAAGCTTAGGTAGGACACACTAGCAAAGGATTTACTCGTCTCTCCCTCCTAGTTCTATTCCCCGATCTCATGGAGATCATATCCCTAAGCTCGATACCAACCGTGGCGACCCCAAAATAGGTCCATTCCATCCAACCCATTCTCGAGTCGCCAAATACATGATGCGAAACAACTACAACTTTATTATCACAACAATAAAATCGTGAGTTTAAATACAAATATTATCTTCTAGACAATATTTATACTCAAATAAATCCTCATCACATTTATTGATACATTATTTTACAATAATGGTGAGGACTACTAAACAACTCTCTCTAGAACCTTCATTCCATACCCCAGACTAGTACTGCGCTACATTCTCGCCTCCAGAGAAGAAAAATGGAACAACAAGGAAAAGGGTGAGCTCAACTAGCCCAAGAAAGAATGTTATGACTAAGATAATATACAACAAATTATCGTTAGTCTCCAACAGGGGAAAAATCGATAGAATACAATAGGCAACAAGTTTGGATCAATATTCGCAGTTGAAATAATAATTCATGGAAGAGTTACGTGAGAATGAAATCCACTATAATCTATGAATTTAACGAATCCATCATCAATATTTTATCCTGTAACATCAATCAATATTCATCTAAAATCAAATATTCATCTTTGCACTACGGGGCGAAGATATTCATCAATCGGTCATGTTCATCTCAACACCTGCTCATCTTTGCACTAAAGGCCAAAGATATTCATCGGTCGGTCGTGTTCATCTCAACACACTGCTCATCTTTGCACTAAAGGCCAAAGATATTCATCGATCGGTCGTGTTCATTTAAACACCGCTCATCTTTTGCACTACTGGGCCAAAGATATTCTTGAAATCATTCATCTTTGCACTCTGGGCCAAAGATATTCAATAATATCATCATTTAAGACGAGGGATGATGAAAAATATTTTTAAAGCGAATCCAAAGAAACAAAATGACAAGGATTAAGGATTAAGGATTCGTACTTTTATTTTATCCATGTCCAACAATACCTCAAAAATAATCATAGTGGTGTAAAATTCAAGAATGATCAAAACATGGATCTGATCAAAGCTAGTATCCGTAATAGATATTTTAGACGAAAAGAAAAATTTTCATTTTTCTATTGAATAGTACCGTAAATGATTAAATGAATAGTCACAGATATCGTGAATAGTCATGATATCGTGAATAGTAACTCTCCGAACACCCAAAGATAGAAATTCCACAAAAAAACATCTTCACGCTTCATGAATAGTACTCGTGAATAGTAACTTCGTGAATAGTAACTTTCGTGAATAGTAACTCATGAATAGTAACCCCAGGCATGAAAAAGTTCCAAATTTGATAAAAAGTACCAACCAATATTTCAAAGATAATGATATTGAAGAATTAATATCATTTGAGAAGAAAATAACATCCCTTACCTCGAAAGAATCGATGCCTTGGAAGGAAAGGTCTCAAGTGATCTTTGAATGAAACTTGTCTTTGACAAAGAACTCTCAAAGTATCTAAATACTCACAAAATACGCTCAATAATATAGAGAGAAGAGAGAGAAACTTTGTTTACGGTGTGATTTTCAATTCTAACTTAGCCTCTATTTATAGGAAAATGTTAGCCCAATCAAGCGGACTTGACTGCTACACCGATGGCTTTACACTCGCTACTATTGCCACCCACCACATTTGAAATAAAATTCAGCACATTTTTTCACCAACCACAAGTGGGGCCCACTCAATTCTAGAATTTTCCACCAAAATCAATTATAAACCTAATTTCCAATCGGACACCTCTTAAAATTCACAACAAATCATTCGTAGCATTTTAACGGTTCAAAATTTGTGGACATATACTCAACTTATGTATGTATAACATATCCAAAAATTACAACGATCCAACGGTCGGATTAAAAATTATAACCCCATGAATATATCTCAAAACCCCGATTTGATTTTTAATACCTCCAATCCGATAAAATACTTGATAAAACACCTCAACATTAATTCCTTCATTAATAACCACATAAATAAATCCATCATTTATATTCATATAAAATAAATATTTCCTTATCATATGAATCAATAATTAATTATTCACAAATAATATTACGAATCACACTTATTATGACGGTAGTTCCTGGAAAGAGGGGCTTTCGAATAAGGATCTCTCTTCATCGTAGCGAATTAGGTGACCAAACCTCTCCTTAGACGTAACTTTCTAGACATTGCCAATAATGTTATCTAATAATATTATTCAAATAATATGAATTATTGATCCGATAATGGGAAATCGTTTATGCGGTGACAATTATTGAAGCAATAATAATATAAAATACCAACGCAGAATTATTGAATCAATAAAATAAAATCTTTGAGCGATAATTCTTGTGAAAATTATTGAGTAGTGCCATCTTACGTATTTAATCAATAATTCAACAATACTATGCAATACTGCAAAGCATTTCTTACCACGCCAGACATTCTTGTATTTTAACCAAGATTATTCAATGATCTTTAATTCAGTAACCATATGACTCTGATCTTAGCGGTAACAACTACGGCGATTTATAACCACCCAAACTTTGTCGTTTTCCTCATCCAATCGCTTTTTGGGGCCCACACATGGAATGTTGCTTCGCATGCATGCGAATATTCCCACAAAGATGTAATATTCTACGACCAAACGAATATTCCCCACGCATTTAATATTCCACGACCAAACGAATATTCCCCCAGCAAAAATGAATATTTTATAACCACTTGCTTATTTTGAAATATTTGCGTATTTAACCCTTAACTATCCACATTAATCAAATCAACCCTTACTATTTCAAAATAATAAATAAAGGAAATTCCTTTTTATTTAAAAAAATTCGGGGTCTTACAAAAACTCTATTAGGTATTCTCTTACTTAGCCCACGTTCAAAGTGAATTTATTCTCTAATAAGCACTTACATACTTGCTTTAGTGTCTCTGTGACGCCCCCAAATTTGGGTATCTTCTAACCCAACATATAGTGCTACACGGTACTCATAACTATACAATCATTCCATTGAAATCACAACATAATGAATGTATTAACTATCTTCTTATTACAACCATAGTGAAATCCTTTCTCAAGATCATAAACCGATTACATCATTTGTTGTTCGTAAGTAAAATACATACAACCATACTAATCTATTACAAGATGTTTAACTATCCATCTTAGCCTCGCCTTTATCTCTCTTATAATTCTCACTACGCCAAACTTTAATCGCAATCATATAATTCACGCAAGAAGTGAGTATAACAAGCTCAACAAGTCTAACAAAGAATAATATTAATACCACATTCGTGAATTATATGAAAATCTTCCATAATCGAAAAAAATAGTCATGAAGTATTACAAAACATTAATACATAACAATTCATAACATCAATTCCAAAAGTATATAATAGCTTAGGAATTTCGAATCGTCGAAAGACCACTTAAACAGCTTTTTCTATTTTTATACTTGAAAAGGATATCACAACACTAAGGTCATACATCCAACATTTCTTACGAAGCACTTCTAGGTGATCACCTTATAGTACTCTATGTTGATCAACATTCATCCGTTAAACGTGTTTACATTTAAGATTTGGCAAACTCAAGTGCCCATCAAATAAATGATGAAAATACTTTTGTTTGTTCATAGACAAACTTACCTTTGAATCCGCATCAAATACTTGGCATAGATAACGTTATCATTTATATATAGAAAGATATGTATACAAATCAATCTATCTCTTACAAATAGTCTAGCCGAGTTAAAACGGCATCGATTCTTTCTTTAAAATCATTCATGCAACTCATTACAATGAATCATAGAAAACCTCGACTAACACGAAAGGTTAGACAAGAGTTACGAAAACTTGCCTTCAAGCGTCTTCTTTAATAATTTATTCAACAGCTTCTCGGTCTTTTACAGAATCTACATGATATATTCACACAGCACACTGTAATTAGCTACCACAAAATCAATCATATTGTTCATACCAACTTCTTTCTCTTCTATGTTTTAATTGACTTTATTTCATTAATAAGGTTAATTCAACTTACTACCCTTCATCACGGCTTGTTAACGTTCTTACGTTACTAACCAAACTCGATCATTATTGGTGAAGTACCAATATTGATTACTATTCATTGTTTATTTATTAACACTTCGTGTTCTTCGCTTACATACTAATAACTTGTGTTTACTTCCTAAGTTCGTCACCATATACACTAGTATATATAACATAAGAATAGTTTTAGTATGCTTATTAAGTATATAAACTTAACTTATAATTGTCTTGAAACTTTGTAGTTTAAACCTAACTCATCCAACATTTCCCAGTATATGCCATACATGCTTAAGAAGATATATAATTTGACACGGTGCCCAGCCAGCCATAATACTTCAACATCTCGGTCCCGATGCCATGGCGGAACTTATACTGCGTGAATGGTGCTACGGCCCACTCTTCAAGAAGCTCATTACATCGCATGGCATCATGCTGGCGCGACATACAACTAGCTTTTATCTCGCGCCGCTATGCTGCACTCGACTCGTAAAAATTATGTAGACAAATATTTTGTAAACTTCCCACTTTCATAACTTCTTCGTTATAAGCCCTAATTAGTCCGCTCAAAAGCCTACAACTCCCATTTTACATACTCTCACGCTGCTCATATAAGAATTTTACAATTTGAATCCGTTAAATCAAAATTCACTTCTAAGTTCATTATTAAGCGCTCGCTTAACGCTCTTGAGTGCTCAATACTCGCTTTCTTCGCTTTAAGTCGAATTCGACGATTCTTGAGTCCACAACTCTTAAATACCATATCTCACGTGTTAATATTGAAAACCAACGCTTCCAAGTCTCAAAGAAACTTTTGACTACTAATCCAGGATTTCTACGCTTTTAACGCTTAACGCCTAATTCTCGTAAAATTCGCCATAACTTCACACTTGTGTTATATTTACGAAATCAAATGGAACAACTCCATTGATTTCATATCTACATCCTAACCAAGCAAGATGTACATATCCTAATAACGATGGTTTTCAATTTGTCCATCAACAACCATTTTCATCATTCAATATTTTCTACGATTTAAACTTACGTAAACCCTTACAATTTCTATTTATACATGACTTATAAAGGTTTTACTCCTTATAAGCCATCCTTATTCCTCCATAAGAGGCATGCTCCACCAATCTATGATTCTTTATAACAAAGAAATCAAAAAGATGGGAAAACTAATATTAATGGAATATTACCTTTCCGTTCTTTACGTTCTTGCTAAACTTCTAATGAAAAGCTTCAAAGTAGGATGATTACTTGTTTCTAGCTATTTCTCTCTCTCAATATAAGTTGGACAATCTTTGAAAAACCATCAAATGACCAACATAATCCTTTCTTTTATAGGCAACCAAATGGAGGGTATAATGGTTAATAAGTAACCTCCTTACTATTCAATTCTTTCTAACCAAGTAATTTACTTGGTCATCAAGTAGATTACTTTACTTGACCACCAAGTGGCCGCCCACATGATCCATGGGTTATCCCCATGGGTTTTACCCATTTGGTGACCCATCGGTTCGATCCGCGGTTCGATTTCTTGATCAGACCTAATTAAACATAACATTGGGCCTCGACTTGGGCTTAAATACATAATTCATTGGGCTTGATTACTCAATTACTTGGGCTTGATATAATCCAAATCCAATTGGATCATATTAAGTCCTTAAACTCTAAATCCAATAACACCAATCGTATTCTACACGATAATTCACGATTCTCTTCAGATAATACTCAGCATAATATTCAGATTATACATCAGATTAAATTCTCATACTATACTCATATACTAATTAGTATCATATTCGTATATCATACGCATAATTATCGTAATTCATTATACGTATCTCATTTCCTTCTCGGAAATCATTTTTCCCAACCCTTAGGTTTTAAGTCCGCAGGTGAAAACTTCATTTGCCATAAATGAAATATTATTAGATATTCCATCTTATCTTCATATTCTATCATTACGCATTTCTCAAAATTTCAAATTTAATTCCCGAGCAGAAATGAATGAATAGTGTTTTTACTGAAATTTTCTAAAAAACTTTTATTTTCGCTTTGGAAATTAAAATAATTAATTCTAGCACATAGCCGTAATACTAACCACATCCGCACATTCTAGTTCATAGAATGACCTTCACATAGCTTACTCACATAAATAATCAATTAAATTCATTTAATTCACATAATCAAATAAAATTTAATTCTCATATAAATCCGATTTTCTAAGCGCTACATTCTCCCCCTTATAAGGATTCTCGCCCCTCGTAATCTCGCTTATAATTACATAAACAAATGAGGAAAATTTTCTTTCATTTTACTTTTTGAGTTCCCACGCTGCTTCTTCAAAGATTGTGGTTTCTCCAAATAACCTTCATCAAGGGTATTATCTTATTTCTCAAAACTTGTTCCTTCCTATCAACAATTTGAATTACAAGTTCTTCATACGATAAATCTTTCACTATCTGAATAGATTCATACTCTATTACGTGTTTATAGTCCAGCTTATAGGACGCAACACGTATTACGTGAAACACATCAGGTATATCGCTCCATCTTTGGTGGTAAAGCTACTTCATAAGCTACCTCTCTTACCCTTCTTAAAATTTCAAAAGGTCCTATAAACCTTGGACTTAACTTCCCTTTGTTCCCAAAACGTATCTTCCCTTTCCAAGGCAATACTTTCAGAAAGACATAAGACCCTACTTCAAATTCTCTTTTTTCTCTGCGAGGATCGGATAGATACTTTTCCGCTTATCTTGAGCCGCTACCAATCGAGTACGTATTAGCTTTACCATGTCCGCCGTTTGTTGTACCAACTCAGGTCCCAACATCCGACGTTCACCCACTTCATCCCAATATAATGGAGTTCTACACTTCCTTCCATACAACGCTTCGTAAGGCGGCATACCTATACTAGCGCGAAAACTATTGTTGTACGCAAATTCTACCAACGGTAGACGGTCATCCCAACTCCCTTTGAAATCCATAACGCAAGATCTTAACATATCTTCAAGCGTTTGAATTATCCGTTCACTTTGTCCATCCATCTGAGGATGATACGCCGTACTCAATCTCAACTGCGTTCCCATTTGCTCTTGCAAACTCCTCCAAAAGTTTGATGTGAATCATGGATCACGATCTGACACAATCGAAATTGGTACTCAATGTCTTGAAATAATTTCTTTAACATAGAGCTTAGCTAATTGTTCTAGGTTATACCTAACTCCTATTGGTAGAAAAAGAGCTGATTTCGTCAATCGATCCACTATCAACCAACTAGCATCGTATCCCTTCCTTGTTGTTGGAAGTCCCACCACAAAGTCCATTGTGATGTGCTCCCATTTCCACTCCGAATTTCTAATGATTGCAACAACCCACTAGGTCGTTGGTGTTCAAATTTAACTTTCTCGACAAGTTAAGCACCTACTAACATATTCTCACTATCTCCTTTTCATATTTGGCCACCAAAAGTTCGACGAAGGTCCCGATACATCTTCATACTATCGAGATGTATCGAATACCTCGAACTATGGGCCTCACTCATTATCTCCTCTTTTAATTTGAAATTATTTGGAACCCAAATTCTTCCTTCAAAATGCAAGTAATCCTCCTTATCGAGGTTATACTTAGTCTTTTCTTCATCTTCATCCTCTTCTTCATATGCTCACATTCCTCATTGCTCAATCAGCACTTCCTTAACATGCTCCACTATGGTTCATTGAGTCTCCATTGAAAATAACATTTCCTTTGCTTCATCCGGCAATTTAACTTCTAATTCCATTCTTGCCATCTCTTTTACTAACTCATTCCGAGTCATTAATATCGATAGCTTTCTCTCTACCTTCCTACTTAGCGCGACGGGCCACTACATTTGCTTTTCCTGATGATATAAAATATCACAATCGTAATCTTTATTAGTTCCAACCACCTTCTCTCGCCTCATATTCAACTCCTTCTCGTGAAGATATATTTTAGACTTTTTATGGTCCATGCCTCTCACTTTTCTCACCATATAGATAATGCCTCCATATTTTTAAGGCAAAAACTACAGCTGCCAATTCCAGATCATGAGTAGGATAGGTCTTCTCATAATCCTTTAATTGATGTGACACATACGCAACGACCTTGCATGCAGCATGAGCACGCAACCCGACCAGTCCCTTATGCGAAGCATCGCTATACACTACAAAATTCCCCGTATCATCCGACAAGGACAATATAGGTGCCTCACTTAACCTCTTCTTTAGTTCCTGAAAACTATTTTCACATTTTTCAGTCCACACATACTTCACCGACTTCCTCATCAAATTTGTCACTGAGTAGCTATTTTAGAAAAGTCCTCGAATGGACTTTCTATAAGATCCTCGCTAACCCCGTAAAACTTCTCAACCTCGCTTGGTGGCATTTTCAGCTTGCTCCCACTCATTAACTACTTCTACCTTTTGTCGGATCCACGGAAATGCCATTTTATCAATAACATGTCCTAGAAATCAAGATTGTTTCAAGCCAAAATTCACACTTTGTGAATTTTGCATACAACTTTTCCTTCCAGTAGTGTCTCCAACACTATCCTTAAATGTTCAAAGATGATCTTCCGACGCCTTAGAATAAACTAGAATATCATCAATGAACACTACAATGAACTTGTCCAAATACTATTTGAACACTCTGCTCATCATATCCATAAATGCGGCCGACGATTAGTCAACCCAAACGACATAACCAAAAACTCGAAATGACCATAACGAGTTCTGAACGCCGCTTTAGGTACATCCTCCTTCCTCACTTTTAACTGATGATACCCAGTACGCAAATCTATTTTAGAAAAATACTTTTCCCTTTCAATCGATCAAAAGATCATCGATCCTCGGGCAACGGGTATTTATTCTTAATCGTTAACTTGTTCAACTCTCGATAGTCGATACAAAGTCGTAATGACCCATCCTTTTTCTTTATAAACAATATCGGGTGCTCCCCAAGGAGACACACTCATTGAATGTACTTTCTGCTCTAATAGTTCTTGTAATTAAACCATTAACTCCTTCATCTCAATCGGCGCCATCCGATATGGTGCCTTTAAAATCGGTGTCGTATCTCAAGAATGCATCAATCACAAATTCGACTTCCCTATCCGGTGGAATACCCGGTAATTCCTCCAAAATACATCCATGAACTCTTGAACTATAGGTATCTCGTCCAAGGATGCTCCCACTCTTTGGGTATCCACAACATGGCATGATAACCTACACACCCCTTTCTTTATATCTTCCTAGCTTGTGTCATCGTTAGACAACAAGAGTGTCTCTTGATTTACTACCAAAGAACACTACCTCGGTTTTCTTAGAAAGTCAAGGTTCACACTTTTCCTATGGCAATCTATTATAGCCTTTATGGTTAATCAACTAATCCATACCAAGAATTACATCAATTCTTTTAACCTTATTCGTACTAAATCTACCGATAATTTATTACCTCTAATATTTATGTAACAATCCTTATGAATATGTTCAATCGGGATTATCTCTTCATTTGCTACCTTAACGCCTAAAGGTATTGCTAACTTTTCAGGATTAAACCTAATTGCTTAGCAAATTCACATGTTATAAAAGAATAAGTAGCACCCGAGTCAAATAACACATAAACATTTATTTCATCGAATGGAATGATACCGCTATTACATCCGATGATGCAACCGCATCTTGGATAAATATATTAAAAGTACGGGATGAGGGTCTACCCATCGATGGTGTTGGTCCAAAGAATGGCTAACTTACCACCACCAACCCTTATTTCCCTCTAACCCTTTCTTCGGCAATTTCTTGCCATGTGGTCCAACGATCCACAAACAAAACAACCATGATTTTTCTTAGGGTTTGGACAAATAAGTGATAAATGTCCTCCCGCCCACAAATTGTAACAAATTGATTTTCCATTTAAATGACTCCTGTATGAGTCTTTCCGCATGTCTTGTATGCCTCCATCCTACGCTTAGATCTCCTTGTTTCACCCTAGTATTCCTAGGTTAAAACTTTTCCTCTTCGCATACCGCCACTACCACTGCAACCTCTCGCCTTATTTCCTCCCTCTCCTTTATTCTTATTTTTCTTTTCCTTGTGGTACTGAGTCAACGCCTCACTACCACCTTCAGCTATAATCGCTTTTTCTAGAATGGTCCCATAGGAAGCACTCTGAAACACCAAAATTCTACTATAGAGCTGTGGTTTCAGTGCCCCTTTCAACCTACGAGCCTTCCTCTCTTCTGTGTCCACTTGATGTGGAAAAAATCTTGCCAATTCATTGAATTTGGATGCGTACTGAGGAACTGTCATATCCCCTTGTTTAAGTTCCAAGAACTTAATTCCATTCTCCTCAGATGCTAGTAGGGAAGTAGTTCTCAAGAATACCTTCTTGAACTGCTCCTATGTAATCGCCTCCGTTCTAGCTCCCACCCTCGTGAGCCTCCCACCAAAGAGTTGGCCTCTCCTTCATCATGTAAGTCGCAAAAGAAGTCTTTTACGTCTTTTGTGCAACCTATGTTTGTAATAACAAACGCCTTCTCTATCTCTTTCACCCACGTCTGGCCTCCTAATGGGTCCATCGCTCTTCCTCAACTCCAAGGACCCACACTTTTGAATTCTTTAAAGGTAGTTGTTCTAGCTACCCTAGGGAATTCCACCCCAACTTGATTAAATGTCATTAATAAATTAACGAACTCTTCAGATAGGTTATTAGGACCCCTTGATTATCGTTATGTAACTCAGCCTCTTGGTTACGTTGTCTCCTTCTTGGCGGCATTATGTTGATTAAATAAATAAAGTTTTATTATTATTTATTTAATTACTTAGTTATCATTTCCAAATAATAACTCATACCACAACAATCACATTAATTAAAAACTTCGTTATATTAATATGCTTTCATAGTCAAGACTATTTACACTTTGCTTCCATAGCCAAAAGCTATTACATTACTATCCCACGATTGACTTCTACAAAAATTGGGATTTACAAAAAGACTACCCTTTAATTATACAAAAGTGGGCTTTACGTCACTACACCTGTACCTAAAAGATCTACTGATCTACTAACACTGCCTTACGACATTCTCATGTTTCTGATTTGCTAAAATCAAAACAATATCTCGACTAATCGTATGTCGAGTCTACCCTAACTCAATAGAATAACAAGCAATTTTCAACTTGAAATCCTCATGAGCACAGTCATGGATGTAAGACATCCTTGGAATCTTCTGGTCTTTTTCAACCAGTTTCTTTCGAAGATCTACGGCCTCTTCCTTATAATCCCTAGCCTTATCTGTCATCAGCATTTTCTCATCGTGCTCTGACTCAAAATCTGCCTTTGCAGACTCCTTCAACTCATATAGGGCGGTAATCTCCTCATTATGTGTCTGCACCACTGTGCGCAGATGCGCATTCCTATCAAGCACTGCCAGATACAATGATCTCATTACATCTGGAGGTGTTAACTCCTGAGTAGGTACCACCGTATTAATCGATGTTACCTCCATATCCTCCTCCACATCTATCATCATATTCAGGTATGATGTTATTCCCATTGTTTCCTCGGAGTAATCCTCCCTCGAAATATACTCTCTCCGGATCGTAATCTTCTAGAACCATCTGCATTCTCTCACCACTAGTATAGGTACTATCTCCACTCGGTTCACAGACTCTTCACTCACCACGTGAATGTCTCTATAAATCAAGCTATCGTTTGACATCTACAATAACACATAACATGTTAATTAGTACATAATACACAATAGTATAATCACAAATCACATTTAATTTATTTCGGATTAATTTCCATCTTTTAAATCTTTCGGTACTGAGTTTTCTCAATACCTTATTAACACATTCGATTCGAATTTATTTTCTTTGGACTTTACCTTCCTTACGAGGTTATTAGCCTAAGGTTCTTCCCCCCTTGAGTTTAATAACATAATGTTTTGATACCAACCTGTGACGCCCCCAAATTCGGGTATCTTCCAACCCAACATATGGTGGTAGACGGTACTTATAACTATACAATCATTCCATTGAAATCACAACATAATGAATGTATTAACTATCTTCTTATTACAATCATAGTGAAATCCTTTCCCAAGTTTATAAACCGATTACATCATTTGCTGTTCGTAAGTATAATACATACAACCATACTAGTCTATTGCAAGATGTTTAACTATCCATCTTAGCCTTGCCTTTATCTCTCTTAGAATTCTTAGTATGTTATGCTTTAACTACAATCATATAATTCACGCAAGAAGTGAGCATAACAAGCTCATCAAGTCTAACAAAGAATAATATCAATAC